>CM053026.1:16611752-16906752 GCA_028564925.1 Lithobates sylvaticus | reverse complement strand
AGCTCTGGAAGATTTACCCCCTTTCCTGACCAGGCCCTTTTTTTTATTTTTTTTTTATTTTTTTGATGTCCCCCCCCCCCACACACACACAACTAGAGCTTACTTTTGGAGGTATTTGATCACCTTTTTTTTTTGTATTTATTTATTTTCAGGACTGCAGCATTGCAGTGAACAGATCTGACACTAAGGGCCAATTCACACCATAGAAATGCATTCCAGGTGCTTTTCTGCGTTTTTTTTTTTTTATTTTTATTTTTTTTTTTTGATGCAGTCCAGTGATTTTTTATTTATTTATTTTTAACCTTAAATAAGGACAAGTGTGTCCCAGTGTGTTTTTGATGCGTTTTACAGCGTTCCAGTGCAGAAAAAATGCAGCATGTTTTTTACTTTGCATTTCCAGAAAAAAAAAAAATGCTGGCGTGAACTATGCCATTGAAAACCATATATAACCTACTTTCCATGCGTTTTTGATGCAGAAAGAAAATGCACTGGACTGCATGTGGTGTGAACTGGCCCTTTAATGATACTTTTTGAAAATCAATGACCCCAATACAGTGATCAGATCTAAAAAAAAAAAAATGCACTGTCACTGTATAAATGGCACTTGCAAGGAAAGGGTTAACACCAGGGGCGATCAAAGGGTTTAGTGTGCTCCTAGGGGGTGCTTACTAACTGTGTGGGGGAGGTGCTTTGACTGGGGGGGAAGACGGAGATCAGTGTTCCCGCTTAGCAGAAACACAGGATCTCCATCTACTCCTGTCACATAACAGCGATCTGCCTTGTTTACAGACCGCCTTTCTACTTCTCCTCCTGAGAATGATCGGTGAGGCCCTGATTGGCTCCCGCTGTGTCCAATCACAGCACTCTTGAATCGGCTCTCGGGGGCTGGCGCCGCCATCTTGGGTAAGGGAAAGCGGCTTCCTATGCTGATTTGGGCCTGGCTGCGGCGAGGGCCGAACTTCCTGCTGAGTTTGCCGCTGTGAACTCGGCAGGAAGTGGGAGTGATAAACAAAAGGGTGAAGTCCCTGGAAGTCACACATCTAAGGTGTCCTAGAGAGGTGAATGGAGTGGCAACCTGAGCCTGGACTCCAACCAGGCCACGCCCCCCCCCAACGTGTTAAACTCCGCCCCCACGGAGCTTGGTTATGTGGGACCAGTCAAAACCAGGTACCCTCTCACCTCCACAAGGTGTAAAATGAGGCACCGGGGGGGGGGGGGGGAGGAGGCAAACGAGCGGCGCTTCCCCTTTTGGGGGGGGGGGGCGACGACACTTTAACTTGCTGAAAATAGGCCTCTGATAAGGAAGTGTGCAACTCCCACCATTTTATTCTCCAGGGTCTCTGCTTTCAGAAGATATGTTTTTGGGGGTTGTGGCAAATCTTTAGGCCTAAAATGTGTATTTTATTATCTCCTGTGCAAAAATCTGAGGAAACATCACCGATAGACATGTAGTTGAAGGATATTGACTGCCAACATTTATTTTCGTGAGTCCTCCTCCAGGGCAGACACATGAGATAGGCTCCTCCCCCTACAGGAAGCACAAGCACAGATGGAGGTTAAAAGCTCCCAATCGGGTACTGCCCCCTCAGTTCTTGGGCGGGGGAGGATTGCTTTAAGCTGCCTTCACCCACCCCACATCATGTGACCCAGCCTCCCCCTTACCGCCTACGTTTTTTCCGTTGCTGCCACTTGGTCATGGGCAGAGAGGGCTGGGGGCCACCATTGTACACCCCTGCAAAGCCACCACTCTGTCTAATGGTCCCACCTTCATCAGGCACTGCCACCACTCTAATGGTCCCCACCTTCATCAGGCACTGCCACCACTCCGTCTAATGGTCCCCACCTTCATCAGGCACTGCCACCACTCCGTCTAATGGTCCCCACCTTCATCAGGCACTTCCACCACCCCATCTAATAGTCCCACCTTCATCAGGCACTGCCACCACTCCGTCTAATGGTCCCAACCTTCATCAGGCACTACCACCACTCTAATGGTCCCCACCTTCATCAGGCACTGCCACCACTCGGTCTAATGGTCCCCACCTTCATCAGGCACTACCACCACTCCGTCTAATGGTCCCAACCTTCATCAGGCACTACCACCACTCTAATGGTCCCAACCTTCATCGGGCACTGCCACCACTCCGTCTAATGGTCCCCACCTTCATCAGGCACTGCCACCACTCCGTCTAATGGTCCCCACCTTCATCAGGCACTTCCACCACCCCATCTAATAGTCCCACCTTCATCAGGCACTGCCACCACTCCGTCTAATGGTCCCAACCTTCATCAGGCACTACCACCACTCTAATGGTCCCCACCTTCATCAGGCACTGCCACCACTCCGTCTAATGGTCCCCACCTTCATCAGGCACTGCCACCACTCCGTCTAATGGTCCCCGCCTTCATCAGGCACTGCCACCACTCCGTCTAATGGTCCCCACCTTCATCAGGCACTGCCACCACTCCGTCTAATGGTCCCCACCTTCATCGGGCACTGCCACCACTCCGTCTAATGGTCTCCACCTTCATCAGGCACTGCCACCACTCCGTCTAATGGTCCCACCTTCATCGGGCACTGCCACCACTCCGTCTAATGGTCCCCACCTTCATCAGGCACTGCCACCACTCCGTCTAATGGTCCCCACCTTCATCAGGCACTGCCACCACTCCGTCTAATGGTCCCACCTTCATCAGGCACTGCCACCACTCCGTCTAATGGTCCCACCTTCATCAGGCACTGCCACCACTCCGTCTAATGGTCCCACCTTCATCAGGCACTGCCACCACTCCGTCTAATGGTCCCACCTTCATCGGGCACTGCCACCACTCTAATGGTCCCCACCTTCATCAGGCACTGCCACCACTCCGTCTAATGGTCCCACCTTCATCAGGCACTGCCACCACTCCGTCTAATGGTCCCCACCTTCATCGGGCACTGCCACCACTCCGTCTAATGGTCCCAACCTTCATCGGGCACTGCCACCACTCTAATGGTCCCACCTTCATCAGGCACTGCCACCACCCCATCTAATAGTCCCACCTTCATCAGGCACTGCCACCACTCCGTCTAATGGTCCCCACCTTCATCAGGCACTGCCACCACTCCGTCTAATGGTCCCCACCTTCATCAGGCACTGCCACCACTCCGTCTAATGGTCCCCACCTTCATCAGGCACTGCCACCACTCCGTCTAATGGTCCCCACCTTCATCAGGCACTACCACCACTCCGTCTAATGGTCCCACCTTCATCAGGCACTGCCACCACTCCGTCTAATGGCCCCACCTTCATCAGGCACTGCCACCACTCCGTCTAATGGCCCCACCTTCATCAGGCACTGCCACCACTCCGTCTAATGGCCCCACCTTCATCAGGCACTGCCACCACTCCGTCTAATGGTCCCCACCTTCATCGGGCACTGCCACCACTCCGTCAAATGGTCCCCACCTTCATCAGGCACTGCCACCACTCCGTCTAATGGTCCCACCTTCATCAGGCACTGCCACCACTCCGTCTAATGGTCCCCACCTTCATCAGGCACTGCCACCACTCCATCTAATGGTCCCACCTTCATCAGGCACTGCCACCACTCCGTCTAATGGTCCCCACCTTCATCAGGCACTGCCACCACTCCGTCTAATGGCCCCACCTTCATCAGGCACTGCCACCACTCCGTCTAATGGTCCCCACCTTCATCGGGCACTGCCACCACTCCGTCAAATGGTCCCCACCTTCATCAGGCACTGCCACCACTCCGTCTAATGGTCCCCACCTTCATCAGGCACTGCCACCACTCCGTCTAATGGTCCCACCTTCATCAGGCACTGCCACCACTCCGTCTAATGGTCCCACCTTCATCAGGCACTGCCACCACTCCATCTAATGGTCCCACCTTCATCAGGCACTGCCACCACTCCGTCTAATGGTCCCCACCTTCATCAGGCACTGCCACCACTCCGTCTAATGGTCCCCACCTTCATCAGGCACTGCCACCACTCCGTCTAATGGTCCCACCTTCATCAGGCACTGCCACCACTCCATCTAATGGTCCCCACCTTCATCAGGCACTACAGGATGGACCCATCATGGCATAACTCCTCCCAGGAGCCCATCCACTGCATGCATCAGGGATGAGGACCCCGGAGAGACGTACTGAGCCCAGGTGCTGAGATGATTTCAAGAATCTATGTACAGCCCCTCCCACCAGCCATGATCTGCCTGTATTGCATACAGAAGCACAGAGACCCAGCAATGTCGTCAGGTGTTAAAAAGTCTGTAATGAAACCGCAAAGGTTTTACTGATTCAAGGACTTCTACAGCAATGATCGGGTTCAGCGAGCGTTCTCTACATTCCTTATCGGAGTCCCCGGGGAGGATTTGAGCGGATCCCCCTCCTCCGACACGGCCAAGGTCTCCGCATTGCACAACATCTGATGTCCAGGGTGTGGGGGATGGGCGTCTGCGGCTTTTATAGAGTCCCAGTGCACAGTACCACTTCTCTTGTCCTGTATGTCGGGTGTAATTCTCGGTATCTGTTCTTATTCTGTATGTATGGACTCTGCACAGTACCACTTCTCTTGTCCTGTATGTCGGGTGTAATTCTCGGTATCTGTTCTTATTCTGTATGTATGGACTCTGCACAGTACCACTTCTCTTGTCCTGTATGTCGGGTGTAATTCTCGGTATCTGTTCTTATTCTGTATGTATGGACTCTGCACAGTACTACTTCTCTTGTGCTCGGTGTCTTACTGATATAAAAATCTGATAGCGGACGATTTCCTGCCCCTCCCCCTCTGATTATCTGATGGTTGAAGGAAGTGGGTTGAACGGCGGAGGGAACGATCGTTACCAGGAAGGAAGTTCTGAGAGTTTTTAAAAGTTCATTTAAAGTTGATATAAAAATTCAAACTTTTTTTATGTTGAAGTTCTGCTAAAAATAGTGCAGTAATAATAATAATATTATTATTATTAATTCTTATAATAGTCTGATGTGCGGCGATTTGCCTTCTACACCAACCAGAGAATCTTCATCATCCGGGAACATGAGGGGACCACCTTAGGTGGCACTTGGTTGGGGCGGCAGCCATCTTGGAGACTCTTCCCATGCTGCCACAAAGGGGGCGTTACTGAGCCAATGGGACACTGGTGCCACATGGCACCATAACAACCAATGATGCTGTGTGGGTCAGCCCCCTGCACCATAGTAACCAAGGACGCTATGCAGCCTGCACCATAACAACCAGGGATGTGCAGTGATCCAGCTGCCTGCACCATAATCAATGATGCTGTGTGGCTTGGCAACCTGTGTCCTAGCGACCGGTGATGCCTGCACCATAGTAACAACCAGTGACGCTGGCATAAACAATCCCCCATCATTGGTAGGAATTGTGCCACGTTGTTGTCATTGGTCGGAATTGTGCCCCGTTGATGTCATTGGTCGGAATTGTGCCCCGTTGATGTCATTGGTCGGAATTGTGCCCCATCGTTGGTGTCATTGGGCGGAATTGTGCCCCATCGTTGGTGTCATTGGGCGGAATTGTGCCCCATCGTTGGTGTCATTGGGCGGAATTGTGCCCCCATCGTTGGTGTCATTGGGCGGAATTGTGCCCCATCGTTGGCGTCATTGGGCGGCATTGTGCCCCATCGTTGGCGTCATTGGGCGGCATTGTGCCCCATCGTTGGCGTCATTGGGCGGCATTGTCCCCATCGTTGGCGTCATTGGGCGGCATTGTCCCCATCGTTGGCGGCATTGTCCCCATCGTTGGCGTCATTGGGCGGCATTGTCCCCATCGTTGGCGTCATTGGGTGGAATTGAGCAGTTTGGAGAATACAATAGCAGCCCAAGGGGCAACAGTTTGGAGAACACTGTTTTGAGCATTATGTTGTATGGTGTGTGGCTTCATTTTGAGATCTGAGCTCCATTGATGGAACTCCGGATGACCATCATAGATCTGTGTGTTTGGAACTTGTATCCACTCATTGACCGGACCTTGTCCAGCCCTGGAGCCGCGACCTTGGATCGGTGTCCTGGAGCCGCGACCTTGGATCGGTGTCCTGGAGCCGCGACCTTGGATCGGTGTCCTGGAGCCGCGACCTTGGATCGGTGTCCTGGAGCCGCGACCTTGGATCGGTGTCCTGGAGCCGCGACCTTGGATCGGTGTCCTGGAGCCGCGACCTTGGATCGGTGTCCTGGAGCCGCGACCTTGGATCGGTGTCCTGGAGCCGCGACCTTGGATCGGTGTCCTGGAGCCGCGGCCTTGGATCGGTGTCCTGGAGCCTCGGATCGGTGTCCTGGAGCCGTGACCTGGGATCGGTGTCCTGGAGCCTCGGATCGGTGTCCTGGAGCCGTGACCTGGGATCGGTGTCCTGGAGCCGTGGCCTCGGATCGGTGTCCAGTCACTGAATAGATACAAGTCCCGGAATGTGCTGCACGAGGTCCTCCAGAGTCTTGTTTGCTGCCGGCGGGACACACTTGGCTGAACGTAACAGGAAAGTGAAACTCTTCTCTCCAGTTCCAGTTGCGTTTCTTCATTTCTTCTTCTTTTCTTTTTGTTTCCTTTCACAAGAAAACGTCGTCTGGTCTACCAAACACAACACAATCTGCGGGTTCCACCTCATACCTGCCAGGCTGGGTTTGTGTCCCTCTGCTGTCACATTTCTGTCATTTTATTGTATTTTGATTTATTTTTGGTGACACTCCTCATGTAATGTTCCTCCTCCTCCTCCTCCAGAATGCTGAAGCTGCAGCTTTTCTCATTACAGCACTGAGATCGTTGATGAAGGAAGATCTCCAATTCAAAAGTCAGTGGGGGAAAAGAATCTGAAACGAGAGGCAACTTCTACAATAAGGTAAGACATCCTTGCAAGTATATTTTTATATTTGGGTGGTGGGAATGGGGGGGGGGGGGGGATGTGGTTGGGGGGGGGGTGGGAATGGGGGGGGGGGGGGGAGATGTTGGTAGGGTGGTGGGAATGGGGGGGGGGGGGGGGTGATGGTGGTGGGAATGGGGGGGGGGGGGATGTTGGTAGGGTGGTGGGAATGGGGGGGGGGGGGGAGATGTTGGTAGGGTGGTGGGAATGGGGGGGGGGGGAGATGTTGGTAGGGTGGTGGGAATGGGGGGGGGGGGGTGTTGGTGGGGGGGGGCATGGGGGGGGAGATGTTGGTAGGGTGATGGTGGTGGGAATGGGGGGTGGGAGATGTTGGTAGGGTGGTGGGAATGGGGGGGGGAGATGTTGTAGGGTGGTGGGAATGGGGGGGGGGGGTGTTGGTAGGGTGGTGGGGGGGGGGGGGGGATGTTGGTAGGGTGGTGGGAATGGGGGGGGGGATGTTGGTAGGGTGGTGGGAATGGGGGGGGGGGGAGATGTTGGTAGGGTGGTGGGAATGGGGGGGGGGAGATGTTGGTAGGGTGGTGGGAATGGGGGGGGGGGAGATGTTGGTAGGGTGGTGGGAATGGGGGGGGGGGGAGATGTTGGTAGGGTGGTGGGAATGGGGGGGGGAGATGTTGGTAGGGTGGTGGGAATGGGGGGGGGATGTTGGTAGGGTGGTGGGAATGGGGGGGGGGAGATGTTGGTAGGGTGGTGGGAATGGGGGGGGGAGATGTTGGTAGGGTGGTGGGAATGGGGGGGGGAGATGTTGGTAGGGTGGTGGGAATGGGGGGGGGGGAGATGTTGTTGGTAGGGTGGTGGGAATGGGGGGGGGGGAGATGTTGGTAGGGTGGTGGGAATGGGGGGTGGGAGATGTTGGTAGGGGGGTGGGGGGGAGATGTTGATGGGGTGGTGGTGGGCATGGGGGGGAGATGTTGGTAGGGTGATGGTGGTGGTAATGGGGGGGGGGGAGATGTTGATAGGGTGGTGGGCATGGGGGGGGGAGATGTTGATAGGGTGGTGGGCATGGGGGGGGGGGGGGATGTTGGTAGGGTGGTGGTGGGAACACGGGGAGATGTCGGTAGGGTGGTGGTGGGCATGGGGGGGGGGATGTTGGTAGGGTGGGGGGTGGGGGGGGGGTTGGTAAGGTGGTGGGAATGGGGGCTATCCTATTTAATGCCTCAAAGCTGGAATATTTAAAGGGCACATGTAGGTGGCCATTTATGTAAGTACTGTATGTGTTTGGGGGGGGGGTGGGGGGCTCTTAATTTTGGTACCGTACAGAACAACAAGGAAGCACAATGGTGAGTGGTTTAAGCCCTGCCAATCTGTCTTTTTTTTTTTTTTTTTGCTTAACCCTTCTCAATCCATCCAGATGTCTCCATCTCAAGAACACTAATTGGCTTGTAGTCTTCTAGGATAAGAACTAAGAGGGCTAATTAGACTCTTTGATTCCATTCACACCCGAGCGTTGCGTTTCTGAGCATTTTTTTTTGGGGGGGGGGGTCTTTTGTATGCATGTTTATGAGCTTTGATGGTTTTTAATTAGTCAATAGAAGAAAAATATCTATTTTGTTAAGTGTTTTGTTCACCCCTTTATTATTATTATTTTTATTATTATTATTATTATTATTATTATACATTTTATTTTTTTTTATTTTTTTTTTTTACTTTAGTTGGTTAATTTTAATGAATTATTTTTTTATCTACTTTCTTTTAGGTTAAGGGTTAATAGACTTAAGACCTGGGGTTAGAGTTTTTATTTTTACTATTGCTTTTGAGCAGAAAAACATGCAACAAAACGCACCAATCTGCCCGATTTGAGCTACAAAAAAACGCACTTTTTTTTTTTGATCTTTAGGCGACTTGTGGAGATGTGAACCGTCTCCATAGAGAATCATTTTGTGTGTTGTGTTTTTTTTATTTATTTTTTTTTCCTCCAGTGTTTTGGCCCTTCGAGCTACAAAACGCTGCGTTGTGATTGGGCCCTGAGGGAGGACGGAGGGTTTCTGATGTTCTCGGTGTCTGTAGGAAGCAGAATTCTGTGTTTTTTTTCTGATGGATTTATTGATGTGGATTCCTATCGTGTCAAACTAAATAAATACCACAAATGTTTGTTGCATTTTCCGTGTGCCGCACAAACCTGTCTGACAGCCCCGTCCTCCCCGTCCTCTATCCTCCCCGTCCTCCTCTATCCTCCCCGTCCTCCTCTATCCTCCCCGTCCTCCTCTATCCTCCCCGTCCTCCTCTATCCTCCCCGTCCTCCTCTATCCTCCCCGTCCTCCTCTATCCTCCCCGTCCTCCTCTATCCTCCCCGTCCTCCCCGTCCTCTATCCTCCCCGTCCTCCTATCCTCGTATCCGTCTCGGTTACCGCGGTGTTAACCCCACAAATAGACCTCTATTATATGGCATCTCCATCATTACATGGGACGGCTGCATTCTTGTTGTGTTTTTTTTTTCTTTTTTTTTTAGGCTTTCTTTCTTCTATTTTCACCTGATGATCCAGCCAGTAAGTCTGTTTTCTCAACAGCACAATCCTTTCCTCAAAATGTATCGGTAACGCCCCCTTTTATCGCACTGCTCTGTTCAAACAATGCATTTTTCATGCGTTTCTGGATTCCTGACTCCCAGCATGCACCTGTGAAACATGGACATGCGACTCCAAAAATGCAATATTTTTTTTTAAATGCGTTTCTGCTGCATTTTCTGGTTGCCTGACTCCCAGCAATGGACGTGCGACTCAAAAACCTGCAACCACAGTGCATTTTTGATGCGTTTTCACTGATTGTAGGCTCTTTACCATGTGATCAGCTGTGTCCAATCAGTGTTACCAGGAAGTGCCGGTTATCGGCCTTCCTCTATTCCAGTGGTCTCAAACTGGCGGCCCGCCAGCTGTTGCAAAACTACAAGTCCCATCATGCCTCTGCCCTGTGGGAGTCATGCTTGTAACTGACAGCCTTGCAATGCCTCATGGGACTTGTAGTTTCGCAACAGCTGGAGGGCCACCAGTTTGAGACCCCTGCTCTATTCACTGCTGGAAGGGGGTGAGTAGAGGAGAGCTGATGAGCGGCTCCCCTGGCAGGAGGAGTCTACATTGATAATCAGAGATGCCACTCCAGTGCCCATCGGCGGTGCCCATCATTCCCTATCAGTGCTGTAGGGCTGAAACAACTAATCGATTAGGAAATTACCGTATTTATCGGCGTATAACACGCACTTTTCCCCCCATTAAAATCGGGGGAAAGTAGTGGGTGCGTGTTATACGCCGACGCCCCCCCCCCCCCCCCCGCCCCCCCCCCCCCCCCCCCCCCCCCCCCCCCCCCCCCCCCCCCCCCCCCCCCCAAAAAAAGTGCCCAACAAAAAAAAAAAATCAAACGGCGCCGAAAAACAGCGAGCGCCGCCGAAAAAAAAAAAAAACGATCTGTCTGTTCGGCTCCGCTCGCAGTCCCGCCTCCTGCGCTCGCTTCCGAAACAGCAGTGAGGAGGGACTGCGAGCGGAGCCGAACAGACGGCTCGGGCCTTTCCGCCGGCGCTCGATCTTTTCCGGGGGCGCGGTCTTTCAAGGCGGCAAATTTTAAATGTGGGCAAGGCTGCAAATGACGCTTAAATGTAACTTCCCTCCTAAAACTTTTTTTCCTTAAAATGCCCTCCTAAACTTGGGGTGCGTGTTATACGCCGGTGCGTGTTATACGCCGATAAATATGGTAATCGATTACTATTTTCATAATCGATTAATTGGACAGTAAAATAATGGGGTTAAAAAATAAATAAAATGAGCCCTAGTACAAACAGCAAATAATCGTTCCTATAAATATTACTTTCACAGTTCTACAGTAAAAAATGAACCCCTACAGTAGAGATTATCTGCTTTTTTTTTATTTATTTTTTTTTTTTTTTTTTGTATTTCGCTGAATGAAAGAATGTTGTTTGAAATTTGCACTTGTTTTTCACTTTTTTTTTTTTTTTTTTTTAAATAATTTTCATTTCTGAACGAAAACCACATCCACTGTCTGAAAATTCCTTTGACCAAGAAGTTTTTCTATTATTTCCAAATTATCACTGTGGTTGAAAATGAACGTCGGTTTGACCCCACTAACGATTAGAAAATTGAACGAACGTTCTTAAAATTACATTTTTTTTTTTTTTTTGAAGGGAGACATTGTTTTTTTAAATAAAAAAAATGTGATCTCCGAGTCTGATGATATTTACCAGATTCACCCTTTAATAGTATATATCCTCTAATAGTTTATACAGTATATCTCCTCTAATGGTATATACTGTATATCTCTTCTGATTGCATTTTTTTGAGTTACAGAGGAGTTCTAGGGCTAGAATTATTGCTCTCGCTCTACCGATCGCGGCGATACCTCACGTGTGTGGGTTTGAACACTGTTTTCATATGCGGGCGCTACTCATGTATGCGTTCGCGTCTGCACGCGAGCTCGGGGGGCGGGGCGCGTTTAAAAAATAAAAAAAAAAAGTTAAATAATAAGAAAAAAAAAATATATATATATATATATATATATAGTATATATATATATATATATATATATATATATATATAGATATATTTATATATATATATATATATATATATATATATATATATATATTATTTTTTTTACTTCTTTTCTTTTTTTTTTTTTTGTTGTCACTTTTTATTCCTATTAAAAATAATGTAAAAAAGTAAAATAAATAAGAAAAAAAAAATATTTTATATATTATATATTTATATATATATATATATATATATATATATATATATATTAAAATAAAAAAATATAAATATCATTTAAAAAAATATAATATATATATTTTTAAGAGCTATGGGCGGGAAGTGACGTTTTGACGTCTTTTCTTTTTTTTTTTTTTGGCTCCCGCTGCTGTCAATCGAATCCAATGACGCGGGGGGCGGGGCCAAGTCCGGTTTTCGTTTCTATGGACGCAAATGGCTGGACTCTGGAGCACGCCCACAACCGTATGCCCCATCCCCCCCTTGCAGGCTGAGCAGAAGAGATCTAACCTGTTCCTCCATCCATGCTATATAGCAATCAGCAGACCTCCAGCTGTTGCAAGACTACAAGTCCCATCATGCCTCTGGGTATCTTGGTTGTGTCTGTCAGAGTCTTGCTTTGCCTCATGGGACTTGTAGTTCTGCAACAGCTGTAGGTTCGCTAATTGCATATCCCTGCTATACAGTTCAGATAAGACCCTCCGCCCTCCCCCCACTGCAGAGCCATTGTATTCAGATAGGTGGCGCTGGTGATACTCTAGGTGGATGCAGTCGCTGTTGATCTGAAGATTGTCCGGCAGGGGCTCCCAGCACCAACATTGATTGGGCGCCTGATGACATGTGTGGTGTGTGTATAGTGTGTGTGTGTATAGTGTGTGTGTGTTATAGTGTGTGTGTGTATAGTGTGTGTGTGTGTATAGTGTGTGTGTGTGTATAGTGTGTGTGTATAGTGTGTGTGTGTATAGTGTGTGTGTGTGTTTATAGTGTGTGTGTGTATAGTGTGTGTGTGTATAGTGTGTGTGTGTATAGTGTGTGTGTGTGTGTGTGTGTGTGTGTGTATAGTGTGTGTATAGTGTGTGTGTGTGTGTGTGTGTGTGTGTGTATAGTGTGTGTGTGTGTATAGTGTGTGTGTGTGTATAGTGTGCGTGTGTGTATAGTGTGTGTGTGTGTGTGTGTGTGTATAGTGTGTGTGTGTGTATGGTGTGTGTGTGTGTGTGTGTGTGTGTGTGTATAGTGTGTGTGTGTGTGTGTGTGTGTGTGTGTGTGTGTGTGTGTGTATAGTGTGTGTGTGTGTGTGTGTGTGTGTGTGTGTGTATAGTGTGTGTGTGTGTGTGTGTGTGTATAGTGTGTGTGTGTATAGTGTGTGTGTGTGTGTATAGTGTGTGTGTGTGTATAGTGTGTGTGTGTGTGTGTGTGTGTGTGTGTATAGTGTGTGTGTGTGTGTGTGTGTGTGTGTGTATAGTGTGTATAGTGTGTGTGTGTGTGTGTGTATAGTGTGTGTGTGTGTGTGTGTGTGTGTGTGTGTGTATAGTGTGTGTGTGTGTGTTGTGTGTGTGTGTGTGTGTGTATAGTGTGTATAGTGTGTGTGTGTGTGTGTATAGTGTGTGTGTGTGTGTGTGTGTGTGTGTGTGTGTCTGAGAGGTCGGTTTGGCTCCGGCTAACACTGACAATATTAAGGTTTTTCCTTTTTTGGGAAGGTTCTGTATAAAGCAGTACAAGCTGTCCTGTGTGAGCACCCCTCTCACTGCTGAATGGTTTGTCCCAACCGTCTAACTGTCATTATTATTTTTTATTCTGGACAGTTTGGTCTGTTAAAGGCAAATATCAGACTTACTGGCCGGATCAGCAGGTAATATAGGGGGCTGTGTGTGTGTGTGTGTGTGTGTGTGTATATGTATATATATATATATATATATATACACTGTATTGGGGTCCAGTGCATTTTTTGATATGTTTTTAGCTCATTCCAGTACAGGAAAAATGCAGCGTGATCTACTTTTTTTTTTTTTTTCTGGCCCTGGTGTGACTCGTGTCTTCGGAAACAATCGAATCTACTATCCGGGTGCGTTTGACGCAGAAAAAAACCCGTACTGGATTGTATGTGGTGTGAACTGGGCACTTGGCCCATTGCGGGTTCATCGGTTGTGTGATGTCGCTGAACCTCAGACCGGCGTTTCCGGTAAATCGCAACAATGACTTCCTGTATGTCTCCGAGATGATGAAATCTTTCCATCCCCCACCTGCTGCTGTCTATAGAATGTGGTTTTATTTGATATCTCTAATACTCCTTCCTCTATGGAAACCATCCGACCCGTTCACCATAGAGAGGCGAGCTGTCCGGGGCGCCGGCCGTACCATTACATCGCCATTACATCGCCATTACATCGCCATTACTTCGCCATTACATCGCCATTACTTCGCCATTACAGCCCCATTACTTCGCCATTACTTCGCCATTACTTCGCCATTACTTCGCCATTACTTCGCCATTACGTCGCCATTACAGCCCCATTACAGCCCCATTACTTTGCCATTGCATCGCCATTGCATCGCCATTACTTCGCCATTGCAGCGCCATTACTTCGCCATTTCTTCACCATTACTTCGCCATTGCAGCCCCATTACTTCGCCATTGCAGCCCCATTACGTCGCCATTACAGCCCCATTACATCGCCATTACTTTGCCATTGCATCGCCATTGCATCGCCATTACTTCGCCATTGCAGCGCCATTACTTCACCATTTCTTCGCCATTACTTCGCCATTGCAGCCCCATTACTTCGCCATTGCAGCCCCATTACGTCGCCATTGCAGCCCCATTACGTCGCCATTACGTCGCCATTACGTCGCCATTACAGCCCCATTACAGCCCCATTACAGCCCCATTATCGCCATTATATTGCCATTACAGCCCCATTACATCGCCATTACATCACCATTATATTGCCATTGCAGCCCCATTACATCCCCATACAACGCCTTGAAAAAGTATTCACACCCCTTGACATTTCCCACACTTTGTGATGTTACAACCAAAAATGTAAATGTATTTTATTGGGATTTTATGTGATGGACCAACACAAAGTGTCACCTAATTGTGAAGTTGAAGGAAAACGATAAATGGTTTTCAAAATGTTTTACAAATAAATATGTGAAAAGTGTGGGGGGTGCATTTGTATGGCGCCCCCCGGAGTCAATACTTTGTAGAACCGCCTTTCTCTACAATTACAGCTGCAAGTCTTTTTGGGGATGTCTCTACCAGCTTTGCCCATCTAGAGAGGACATTTCTGCCAATTCTTCTTCTTTGTAGAATATCTCAAGCTCTGTCAGATTGGATGGAGAGCGTCTGTGAACAGCAATTTTCAAGTCTTGCCACAGAATCTCTATGTGATTTAGGTCTGGACTGTGACTGGGCCATTCTAACACATGAATATGCTTTGATCTAAACCATTCCATTGTAGCTCTGGCTGTATGTTTCGGGTCGTTGTCCTGCTGGAAGGTGAACCTCCCCCCCAGTCTCAAGTCTTTTGCAGGATTTCTTCTAAGATTGTCCTGTATTTGTCTCCATCCATCTTCCCATCAACTCTGACCAGCTTCCCTGTCCCTGCTGAAGAAAAAGCATCCCCACCACATGATGCTGCCACCACCATGTTTCACAGTTGGGATGGTATGTTCAGGGTGATGTGCAGTGTTAGTTTCCCCCACACACAGCGTTTTTTGCTTTTAGACCACAAAGTTGAATTTTGGTCTCATCTGACCAGATCACCTTCTTCCACATGTTTGCTCCCCTCCCCCACATGGCTTCTCACTAACTGCAAACAGGACTTCTTATGACTTTCTTTCTCCAATGTCTTTCTTCTTGTCACTCTTCCATAAAGAGCAGATTTGTGGAGAGCACGACTAATAGTTGTCCTGTGGACAGACTCTCCCCCCTGAGCTGTGGATCTCTGCAGCTCCTCCAGAGTTACCATGGACCTCTTGGCTCTTCTCTGATGAATGATCTCCTTGCCCGGCCCGGTCAGTTTAGGTGGACGGCCATGTCTTGGTAGGTTTGCAGTTGTGCCCATACTCTTTCCATTTTCCGATGATGGATTGAACAGAGCTCCGTGAGATGTTCAAAGCTTGGGAGATATTATTATAACCTAACCCTGCTTTATACTTCTCCACAACTTTATCCCTGACCTGTCTGGTGTGTTCCTTGGCCTTCATGATGATGTTTGTTCACACCAGACGCAGTTCCGTGTGCTTTTTTTTTTTTCTGCACAAAATGCATGCGCAGTGTTTTCCCATGTATTCCAATAGATCTAGTTCACAGCATGCAGTCAGTTTCTGCACCGGAATCTGACTGCATTTTGTGCAGAAAAAGTGCACAGAACTGCGTCTGGTGTGAACAAACATCATCATGAAGGCCAAGGAACACACCAGACAGGTCAGGGATAAAGTTGTGGAGAAGTTTTAGACATTTTTTTTTAGTGCAGGAAAAAAAAGCGCACGGAACTGCGTCTGGTGTGAACTAGCACTAAGGATCCCTAACAAATCTCTGGGGGCTTCACAGAACAGCTGTATTTATACTGAGATTACATTACACTCAGGTGGACTCTATTTACTAATTGGGTGACTTCTGAAGGCGATTGGTTCCACTAGATTTTAGTTAGGGGTATCAGAGTAAAGGGGGCAGAATACAAATGTCCCCCCCCCCCCCCCCCACACTTTATTTGTAAACAAATGTTGAAAACCATTTATCATTTTCCTTCCACTTCACAATTATGAGCCCCTTTGTGTTGGTCTCTCACATAAAATCCCAATTAAAAATATACTGACGTTTTTGATTGTAACATGACAAAAATGTGGAAAATTTCAAGGGGTATGAAGACTTTTTCAAGGCACTGTAAACCCAAAAGCAAACATTTTTATTTTGTTGCAGTTTACAAATTCTTAGACATGACGGCTGCCTTTGTTTTCTTGTTTTTAGGCCTTCTTTCTTCTATTTGCATCTGGTGATCCAACCAGTAAGTCTGTTTTTTTTTTTTTTTTTTTTTTCAAAAGAACAAGCTTGGCTGCTGAATTTATCAGTTTACAGGGATGAGACAAACCATTTACCACTGACGGGGGGGGGGGGGTGCTTGCAGTGATCAGGTTTTTATATATTCATGTAAAACCTTTATCCCAAAAGGGGGGGGGGGGGGGGGGGGCACAATTTTTTTGTAACTATAAATTAACTTTTATAAATTATAAAGAGTGAGCTGGAGTTCAGCTTCATTGTGTTTTTAGTGCATTTAAATCTGCTAGTACATCTAACACTTCCCCTCTGGACTGACCATACTGCTGTCCCAAGGTGCCTCCTGTGCTCCTTCATCCAGAGTGGGGGGGGGGCGGGGCGCTCGAATACAGGAGGTGTTGCTGGTCAGATAAAAACATGAGGGGGGAAAAAAAAGCCTAAAAATAGAAAACGAATGCAGCCGCCACATCTAGTGATTTTGGCTGCAATATGAGATTTTTGGGTTTAATACCGCTTTAAATTTAACCCCGTGTGTGTCATAAATTGCCATAAAATCAGCAGCACTGAGATTGCGGGAGATAATAAATAAATAATAAAAACAAAATAATTTTATAGATATATTTATTTACATTTTTTTATATATATATATATATATATATATATATATATATATATATATATATATTATTATTATATATATATATATATAATTTTATTTATTTTGATCCTTGATTTAAAAAAAACAAAAATACATATTTTTTTTTATTAATATATTATTTATATAATTTTTTTTGATTTACATCCCTGATTAAAAAAAAAAAATATATTATATATATATATAATTTATTTTTTTGGGGGGGATTTAAATCCTTGATAATAAAAAAAAAAAATATATATATATATAATCAAGGGTTTAAATCCAAAAAGAAAATTATATATTTTTTTTGATTTAAATCCTTGATTAAAAAATAAATATATATATATATATATAATTTTTTTTTTTTTTTTTTTTTTATCAAGGATTTAAATCCAAAAAAATATATAATTTTCTTTTTGGATTTAAATCCTTGATAAAAAAAAAAAAAATTTATATAGATATACACACACAATTTTTTTTATTTTTTTTTGTAAGTTGACCTGTTTTTAGGAATTTTTTATTTTATTAAATTTTTGATAGTGGGGGAGGTTTAGACCATCTGTTGCATTTTTTTTTTTTTTTTTTTTTTTTATTGGCGCCGGTGGGGGGGGGGGGGGGAGTCTCCCAAGGCTTACACCTTAACAAGGTTTGGGTGTGCCTTAGTCCAGGCTCCTCGCCCCATCCGCTGACCAGCAGACCTGTGATTGGCCAATGGTCAGGGTCATGTGAAGGTGACCCGGTCACACTGTGACCAGAGGAAGGAGATGAGAACAGAACAAAGTTATTCTTGAGTTTTCTCTTCCTGTTTTGGAACATTCCAAGTCACATTTTTATTCTTTATTTAGTATTCTTTCGCTGTAGGCGTGTGCAGGTTTATTTTTTATTTTTTTTCCTTCCTTTTTAGTTCTCCTAATAACGTTCTTTCTATTGGCACATATGGGTTGTCTTTCTTCACAAGGGTTCTGGCTACCAATGTGAGGATGTTTCTCTATTGACCACCATTGTAAGAGGGCACTTCACCACTCGCTGGCCACCAATGTAAAGGGGGGGGGGCACTTTGCTGGCCACCAATGTAAAGGGGGGGGGCCCTTTGCTGGCCACCAATGTAAAGGGGGGGCCCTTTGCTGGCCACCAATGTAACGGGGGGGCCCTTTGCTGGCCACCAATGTAAAGGGGGGGCCCTTTGCTGGCCACCAATGTAAAGGGGGGGCCCCTTTGCTGGCCACCAATGTAAAGGGGGGGCCCCTTTGCTGGCCACCAATGTAAAGGGGGGGCGGGCCCTTTGCTGGCCACCAATGTAAGGGGGGGGGGGGCGGGGGAGGGGGGGGGGGGGGGGGGGCGGGGGGGGGGGGGGGGGGGGGGGGGGGGGGGGGGGGGGTGGCCTGGGGGGGGGGGTGGGTGCGGGGGGGGGGGGGGGGGGGGTGGTGGGGGGGCCCCTTTGCTGGCCACCAATGTAAAGGGGGGGGGGCCCTTTGCTGGCCACCAATGTAAAGGGGGGGGGGGGGGCCCTTTGCTGGCCACCAATGTAAGGGGGGGGGGGCCCTTTGCTGGCCACCAATGTAAAGGGGGGGGGGGGCCCTTTGCTGGCCACCAATGTAAAGGGGGGGGGGCCCTTTGCTGGCCACCAATGTAAAGGGGGGGGGGGGGGGCCCTTTGCTGGCCACCAATGTAAAGGGGGGGGGGCCCTTTGCTGGCCACCAATGTAAAGGGGGGGGGGCCCTTTGCTGGCCACCAATGTAAAGGGGGGGGGGCCCTTTGCTGGCCACCAATGTAAAGGGGGGGGGGCCCTTTGCTGGCCACCAATGTAAAGGGGGGGGGGCCCCTTTGCTGGCCACCAATGTAAAGGGGGGGGGGGGGGGGGGCCCCCTTTGCTGGCCACCAATGTAAAGGGGGGGGGGGCCCTTTGCTGGCCACCAATGTAAAGGGGGGGGGGCCCTTTGCTGGCCACCAATGTAAAGGGGGGGGGGCCCTTTGCTGGCCACCAATGTAAAGGGGGGGGGGGGCCCTTTGCTGGCCACCAATGTAAAGGGGGGGGGGGGGGGCCCTTTGCTGGCCACCAATGTAAAGGGGGGGGGGGCCCTTTGCTGGCCACCAATGTAAAGGGGGGGGCCCTTTGCTGGCCACCAATGTAAAGGGGGGGGGGGCCCTTTGCTGGCCACCAATGTAAAGGGGGGGGGGGCCCTTTGCTGGCCACCAATGTAAAGGGGGGGGGCCCCTTTGCTGGCCACCAATGTAAAGGGGGGGGCCCTTTGCTGGCCACCAATGTAAAGGGGGGGGGGCTCCTTCGCTGGCCACCAATGTAAGGGGGGGGCTCCTTCGCTGGCCACCAATGTAAAGGGGGGGGGCCCCCTTCGCTGGCCACCAATGTAAAGGGGGGAACTTCAAATATAATTTATGAAACCTTAGTAAAGGCTGGATGGCCATGATTGTTTTTAGGCTTCATGTTAGAACCCTGAGGACTTTGTATATACTATGTATATTAGATATAATAGTTGGTACAAACTGGCCACACTCACCCCCCACCTCAGCAAAGCACTAGGATTAATAAAAAAAATAAAATTGGGCATTCAGGGAATGAAGTTTTTCTCTGAATCTGTGATGACGAGACGCTCCGGGTCTTCTATATTCCGGACTGCGCAGGGGGTGGGGTCCTGCCTCTCATTGGCCGGGCTGTTTTAGGTCTCAGAGGATTGCAGTATAGTGATGTCACGAGGGCTCCTGGACTCCGGCACTCCATTCCCCACTCCTAGAAGAGGCGATGGCAAAACGCATGGATGGTGGACCGAGAGGGGAAAAAAGTTACAAATAGTTGAGTGTGGTGTGTAGCAAATTTCCTTTTGGAGATGGTCTTTAACCACTTACCTACAGTCACCTGACAATTGCGCGGTCATGCTACACTGTGCCCAAATTCAACTTTTCCATCCTTTTTTTTTTTTTTGAGACCAATAGAGCTTTCCTTTTTTGCTAAACAAGCGAGGAAAAAAACGAACATTTTGAAAGGGAAAAAAAGTTCTCTTAAAATTTTGTAAATAAGTAATTTTTTTTCCCCTTCACTGATGGGGCGCTGATGAGGGGGCCCTGATGGGCGCTTATGAGGGGGCCCTGATAGGGGGGGGGGGCTGGTGAGGGGGCACTGATGGGCGCTGATGAGGAGACGCTGGTGAGGGGGCACTGACGAGGGGGCGCTGATGAGGCAGGACTGGTGAGGGGGCGCTGACGAGGGGGCGCAGAGACGGCGCTGGTGAGGGGGCGCTGGTGAGGGGGTGCTGATGAGGCGGCACTGATGGGCGCTGACGAGGAGCGCTGGTAAAGGGGGCACTGATGGGCGCTGACGAGGGGGCACTGGTGAGGGGGTGCTGATGAGGCAGTGCTGACAAGGGGGTGCTGATGAGGTGGCACTGATGGGCGCTGACGAGGGGGTGTTGACGAGGAGGCGCTGGTAAAGGGGGCACTGATGGGCGCTGATGAGGCGGCACTGATGAGGGGACAGTGAGGGTGCACTGGTGAAGGTGCGCTGACGAGGGGGCCCTGATGATCAGTGTAGATGTCCCCTGTGTGGATTGCTGCTCATCGGATCTCCTCTCTTCGCAGCGTGAGGAGAGGATTGCAGATAACCGACAAATCCTGTTTACACTGTGATCAGCTGTGATTGGCTCTTTAACAGCTGTGTCCGAAGGACACATCGATTACTGCCCATGCACACGTGCGGGATCATGGGAGGAAGTTAATAGACTCCCTCCCAGCAATGTGCTGTAGCCCTCATTTGGCTATAGTGAGGTTGTTGAGAGGTTAAAGCCAGTATAATTCATAAGTCACTGGACTGAAACCAAAGAGTCCACCTGGAAGTCTTTGTATTTTTCCTTTTTTAAGGCCAACTCTACCTATATTTAGCATGTATAATGGATTTCTAGTTTGGCAGAATTGGACATTTTGTAAGGCAATGGAGTAGTTTACACTTGGCCAAGAGTTTTTCATGGTCTCAAGAACCATAGTTGAGGAACCTTGTATATGGGTCTGGCACACAACCAACTCTGAGCTTTACGTCCCGTCCGCCCCTGCCCCTGTCCCGTCCGCCCCTGTCCCGTCTGTCCCTGTCCCGTCTGTCCCATCCCTGTCCCGTCTGCCCCGTCCCTGTCCCGTCTGCCCCTGTCCCTGTCCCGTCTGCCCCTGTCCCTGTCCCGTCTGCCCCTGTCCCGTCTGCCCTTGTCCCGTCTGCCCTTGTCCCGTCTGCCCTTGTCCCGTCTGCCCCTGTCCCTGTACCGTCTGCCCCTGTCCCTGTACCGTCTGCCCCTGCCCCTGTCCCGTCTGCCCCTGCCCTTGTCCCGTCTGCCCCTGTCCCTGTCTGCCCCGTCTACCCCTGTCCCTGTCTGCCCCGTCTACCCCTGTCCCTGTCTGCCCCGTCTACCCCTGTCCCTGTCTGCCCCGTCTACCCCTGTCCCTGTCTGCCCCGTCTACCCCTGTCCCTGTCTGCCCCGTCTACCCCTGTCCCTGTCTGCCCCGTCTGTCCCTGTCTGCCCCGTCTACCCCTGTCCCGTCTGCCCCGTCTACCCCTGTCCCCGTCTGCCTCTGCCCCTGTCCCCGTCTGCCTCTGCCTCTGCCCCCGTCTGCCTCTGCCCCTGTCCCCGTCTGCCTCTGCCCCTGTCCCCGTCTAATACCATCTTGTATATTGTGGGCTGTAAAATCCTGGTTACACTAATCTACTACCTTAGTCCATGAACAGGCAAGTCCTACATCATTATGTACTGAAGAACATGCTCATCCTGGAGGGGTCTGGGGTGAAGGGCTGGGACAGTTTCAAATGATGGTGCTGGTTGTGGTGTTTTCAAAGAATATGTAATGCCTAGAAAAGGTGACACCAGAAACGGCCTATTTTGTGTTGTCACCCCCACAGTGAATGAAGAGGGATGTGATCTGGTATTGGGGTTGGATAGCCTACAGACTGCAGGGAATCGGCGCTATTTAATAACGTACAATATGACTGGGGTCAGACGCTGCGCTTTCCAAAATTTGGCCAGAGTTCGTTTTTTGCTTTCAGATAAAGTTGACAATAACAGCTGGAGTTACATCAGAGTTTGTGACCCTCCGCTGTAGAGAGAGGAAGTGACAGTTGGGTTTCTGTATCAGGAAGTGGGCAGTACTGAGGTCTAGACACCGATCACAGCTGTTTGTATCCTATGTACCCCGATGAGTCCCTCATACCGTCCGCCGTGTACAATTTTCACCTTGCCTATCTCTGCGCCGCTCACACGCCAAGCATTTCCCCTCTCCCTCTCTCTCTGCAGTGACCGCATGACCACACGGAGCCATGGGGTGCTTCAGCTCTGCCGACGTCAAACGACTTCTTCACAACAAGTATGTGGCCGTCCTGGGAGACTCCAGTGAGTATGATGATCACCCGCACGGGTCAGACCTTGGTGGGTGTCCAAAATAGCAACTGTCTGAGGTTGATTTACTGAAGGAAGAGAAACCGTTTGCTTGGCAAAGTAAGTGGGATGGAGCTGTGTTCACTTCACCCCGTGACCAGCCCATATGTTGTAGCAAAACATACTTTTTTGTTTTATTTTTGGTGGATTTTTTTTGCTGTGCTTTTTTTTCTTGTTTGTGTATTTATGGTGGGTTTATTTTTTTTTTTTTTTTTTTTGTGCTTTTTCTTTTTTTGTTTTGTATTTTAAGTGTTTGTTTATTATTCTTTCTTGCTGTGCTTTGGTTTTAATTTTTTTTTTTTTGACATGGGTGTTGTGTTTTTTTTTTTTTTGTTTTTTGGTGTGTGTGTGTGTGTGTGTGTGTGTGTGTGTGTGTGTGTGTGTGTGTGGGGGGGGGGGGGGGGGGGGGTGGGGCTTTTTTTCCCTTGCATAGGACTGGGCATTTAAAAAAATGATTCATTTAAAATGATTCACCTTATTTGTAAATAAACAGCCCCTTCTCCTCGCTGTCATCTTCACTGGTTGCTGTGAAGCCGTCTGTGTGTCTTTAACAACCAGTTACAAGTGGGTGGAGGGCGGGCACTTGCCGCTCTGCTACACAATGTACTGAGATGATGACTATTCAACATTCTCCTAGCTTATAGAAGATTTCCCAGATACTTTACCTCCCCTCCCCTGCTCCTGCAGTCCGTTACCTCCCCTCCCCCCCCCTGCTCCTGCAGTCCGTTACCTCCCCTCCCCTCCCCTGCTCCTGCAGTCCGTTACCTCCCCTCCCCTGCTCCTGCAGTCCGTTGCACCTCCCCCCCTGCTGCTCCTGCAGTCCGTTGCTCCCCCCTCCCTGCCCGTTGCCTCCCCCCCCTCCCCCTGCTCCTGCAGTCCGTTGCCTCTGCCCCCTCCCCTGCTCCTGCATTCCGTTGCCTCCCCTCCCCTGCTCCTGCAGTCCGTTGCCTCCCCCTCCCCCTCCCCTGCTCCTGCAGTCCGTTGCCTCCCCTCCCCTGCTCCTGCAGTCCGTTGCCTCCCCTCCCCTGCTCCTGCAGTCCGTTGCCTCCCCTCCCCTGCTCCTGCAGTCAGTTGCTCCTGCAGTCCCCCCCCCCTCCCCGTTGCCTCCCTCCCCCTTGCTCCGCCATCCCCATCCCCTCCCCTGCTCCTGCAGTCCGTTGCCTCCCCCTCCCCCTGCTCCTGCAGTCCGTTGCCTCCCCCTCCCCTGCTCCTGCAGTCCGTTGCCTCCCCCTCCCCTGCTCCTGCAGCTCTCTGTCCCCCTGCAGTCCGTTGCCTCCCCTCCCCTGCTCCTGCAGTCCGTTGCCTCCCCTCCCCTGCTCCTGCAGTCCGTTGCCTCCCCTCCCCTGCTCCTGCAGTCCGTTACCTCCCCTCCCCTCCCCTGCTCCTGCAGTCCGTTGCCTCCCCTCCCCTGCTCCTGCAGTCCGTTGCCTCCCCTCCCTGCTCCTGCAGTCCGTTGCCTCCCCTCCCCTGCTCCTGCAGTCCGTTGCCTCCCCCTCCCCTGCAGTCCGTTGCCTCCCCCTCCCCTGCAGTCCGTTACCTCCCCCCCTACAATTCATTACAGAGAGCTTCATCTTTCAGCTATGTACACAGGCATTGCATATTTAAAGGGACGCTACTATGCAGCTATCTTTATACTGATGGTAAAGGCAGCAATCCCAATGAATACTGATATGTTATCACTTCAGCACAGCTGTGAACAGAGGTGGTGACTATCTTGTAACTGGTGGCAGACGGCAGAGCTGATAAGGGACAAGTTGGAGACCTCCCAGCCTTGGGCCCCCGTTCACACAATTGGGGGTTTTGTAGCTCGAAGCTCAACAAGCAAAATCCCATCCCATTCATTTCAATGGCCCCTAAAAAACATGGTGCGGTTCTGCCGCAATTGTCACGTGACAAATCGCTCTGCAATCCAGATCGCACGAAGCTTGTCCTGCGCATAGGAGCTTCTTTTGGGCGACAAGCTTTGCGTCATGCAGATTGCAGAGCGATTTTTTTTTTTTTTTGTCACGTGACAATCGCGGCAGAACCGCAATGCATTTTTTAGGGGCCATTAAAATGCAAGTTCCAATTGTGCGATTTTTGTCATTTGACAGAGCGTTTTGAAATCGCCTGCAATACAAACGCCCAGGTGTGAACGGAGCCTTACAAGAAAAATACATGGGGAAGTGGCGCAGCCTAGTGGATGTTTTATATATAACGCCAGTCCATAAAAAGCCCTTTGTAGCAGATCAGTCCACTGTGTCAGGGCAAGTGGAAGCAAACTCCAAATATGCAGAGAGAGAAAGAGAAACGCAGGCGCGTATGGACTGCGATATTTAATATAAAAGGTGCTAATAAGTTTACACACCCTGGCAGAATTTATATGTTGGCCATTTTTCAGAGAATATGAATGATAACACAAAAACGTATTTTCTTTCCCTCGTGGTTAGTGTTTGGCTGAAGCCATTTATTATCAATGAACTGTGTTTACTCTTTTTAAGTCATAATCGCAACAGAAACGACCCTGATCAAAAGTTTACATACCCCAGTTCTTAATACCGTGTATTGCCCCCCTTTAACATCAATGACAGCTTGAAGTCTTTTGTGGTATTTGTGGATGAGGCTCTTTATCTTCTCAGATGGTAAAGCTGCCATTCCTCTTGGCACAAAGCCTCCAGTTCCTGTAAATTCTTGGGCCGTCTTCCATGAACGGCACGTTTTGAGATCTCCCCAGAGGGGCTCAATGATATTGAGGTCAGGAGACTGAGATTGGCCACTCCAGAACTTTCACTTTATTCTGCTGTAGCCAATGACAGGTGGACTTGGCCTTGTGTTTTGGATCATTGTCATGTTGGAAAGTCCAAGTACCTCCCATACGCAGCTTCCTGGCTGATGAATGAAAATGTTCCTCCAGTGTTTTTTGATATCATACTGCATTCATCTTACCATCAATTTTGACCAAATTTCCTGTGCCTTTTTGTAGCTCACACATCCCCAAAACATCAGCGCTCCACCTCCGTGTTTCACAGTAGGGATGGTGGACCTTTCATCATAGGCCTTGTTGACTCCTCTCCAAATGTAGTGTTTATGGTTGTGGCCAAAAAGCTTAATTTTGGTCTCCAAAGTACTTTGTGGCAGAAGGTTTGAGTCTGGTCTCTGTGCTGTTTGGCGTATTGTAAGTGGGATACTTTGTGGCATTGCGTAGTAATGACTTTCTTCTGGCGACTCGACCTGCAAAGCCCATCTTTCTTCAAGTGCCTCCTTATTGTTCATCTTGAAACAGCCACACCACATGTTTTCAGAGAGTCCTGTATTTCACCTGAAGTTATTTGTGGGTTTTTCTTTGCATCCCAAACTATTTTCCTGGCAGTTGTGGCTGAAATTTTAGTTGGTCTACCTGACCGTGGTTTGGTTTCACCAGAACCCCTCATTTTCCACTTTTTGATTAGAGTTTGAACACTGCTGATTGGCATTCTCAATTCCTTGGATATCTTTTTATATCCCTTTCCTGTTTTATACAGTTCAACTACCTTTTCCCCACAGATCTTTTGACAATTATTTTGCTTTCCCCCATGACTCAGAATCCAGAAACGTCAGTGCAGCACTGGATGAAAGATGCAAGGGTCTGTCAGGAGTCCAGAAACTCATTGACCTTTTACACACACACATTAATTACAAGCAAACCGATCACAGGTGAGGATGGTTACCTTTTTAATAACATGCACACAAAGGGGTTTGAATGGCTATCAGGCCAAAATCGCCAGGGTATGTAAACTTTTGATCAGTCATTTGGGTAGTTTCTGTTGTCATTATGATTTAAAAAGAGTAAACTGATTTGATTGCGCATTATATTGTTTGTGCTCTCCAAAATTTGCATTTTCATCGGCTGCGCAGATGTGACATAAATTACAAAAGCCACCATTTTATTCTCCAGGGCCTCAGCTTTCAGAAAACAGGGTGTTTTTTTTTTCCCCAAAAAATTTATTTTATTTTTTTTTATTGTATATTTTTATTTTTTGTTGTCAAATTGTCCCGGACGGTAAGTGACTAAATATATTTGTTTTCAGTTCAAAGATCCGTCTACAAAGATCTTGTGAGACTGCTGCAGAATGACTCTTTTCTGACGGAAACCCAGCTCCGAAAGAAGGTGAGATCACACCAGTATTTTATTCCTTTTTGAAGGCCTTGTTCACATGGGGCGTACATAACTTGGAGGGCCGTGTCTTATCTGCGTGGGAATGCACAGGTGTTCCATACATCTCCCATGAAGGCAGCCCCATTGCTGTCAGTTGGAAAGCAGCGGCTGTACGGACACAGCCGCTGCTCCCCAATGTGGCGTTGGGTGGGTACTTGGCCCCCGAAACACATCTTGGATGCTGTGCACCTGCAGTCGGGGAACAGTGGCTGTGTCCCAATCAATGGCAATGGGTTCTGCATGCTTGGAGATGAAAGGAGCACCATACCCGTAAACACGACCCACCATGGGCATACGGTTATGCATGCCCCATATGAACTAGGCCGGACAGGTACTACTTTATGGGATTTTATTGGTTTTAGAACTCCTTCCTTCCTTCCTTCCTTCCTTCCTTCCTTCCTTCCTTCCTTCCTTCCTTCCTTCCTTCGTCTTCTTCTGTCTTCTTCTTCTTCTGTTCCTTCTTTTGTCTTCTCCTTCTGTTTCTCTTGTCTTCTCCTTCTCTTGTCTTCTCCTTCTCTTGTCTTCTCCTTCTCTTGTCTTCGTCTTCTCCTTCTCTTGTCTTCGTCTTCTCCTTCTCTTGTCTTCGTCTTCTCCTTCTCCTTCTCTTGTCTTCTCCTTCTGTTTCTCTTGTCTTCTCCTTCTCTTGTCTTCTCCTTCTCTTGTCTTCTCCTTCTCTTGTCTTCTCCTTCTCTTGTCTTCTCCTTCTCTTGTCTTCTCCTTCTGTTTCTCTTGTCTTCTGTTTCTCTTGTCTTCTCCTTCTCTTGTCTTCTCCTTCTCTTGTCTTCTCCTTCTCTTGTCTTCTCCTTCTCTTGTCTTCTCCTTCTCTTGTCTTCTCCTTCTCTTGTCTTCGTCTTCTCCTTCTCTTGTCTTCGTCTTCTCCTTCTCTTGTCTTCGTCTTCTCCTTCTCCTTCTCTTGTCTTCTCCTTCTCCTTCTCTTGTCTTCTCCTTCTCCTTCTCTTGTCTTCTCCTTCTCCTTCTCTTGTCTTCTCCTTCTCCTTCTCTTGTCTTCTCCTTCTCCTTCTCTTGTCTTCTTCTCCTTCTCCTTCTCTTGTCTTCTCCTTCTGTTTCTCTTGTCTTCTCCTTCTCTTGTCTTCTCCTTCTCTTGTCTTCTCCTTCTCTTGTCTTCTCCTTCTCTTGTCTTCTCCTTCTCTTGTCTTCTCCTTCTGTTTCTCTTGTCTTCTCCTTCTCTTGTCTTCTCCTTCTCTTGTCTTCTCCTTCTCTTGTCTTCTCCTTCTCTTGTCTTCTCCTTCTCTTGTCTTCTCCTTCTCTTGTCTTCTCCTTCTCTTGTCTTCGTCTTCTCCTTCTCTTGTCTTCGTCTTCTCCTTCTCTTGTCTTCGTCTTCTCCTTCTCCTTCTCTTGTCTTCTCCTTCTCCTTCTCTTGTCTTCTCCTTCTCCTTCTCTTGTCTTCTCCTTCTCCTTCTCTTGTCTTCTTCTCCTTCTCCTTCTCTTGTCTTCTCCTTCTCTTGTCTTCTCCTTCTCCTTCTCTTGTCTTCTCCTTCTCCTTCTCTTGTCTTGTCTTCTCCTTCTCCTTCTCTTGTCTTGTCTTCTCCTTCTCTTGTCTTGTCTTGTCTTCTCCTTCTCTTGTCTTGTCTTTTCTTCTCCTTCTCTTTTCTTGTCTTGTCTTCTCCTTCTCTTGTCTTCTCCTTCTCTTGTCTTCTCCTTCTCTTGTCTTCTCCTTCTCTTGTCTTCTCCTTCTCTTGTCTTCTCCTTCTCTTGTCTTCGTCTTCTCCTTCTCTTGTCTTCTCCTTCTGTTTCTCTTGTCTTCTCCTTCTCTTGTCTTCTCCTTCTCTTGTCTTCTCCTTCTCTTGTCTTCTCCTTCTCTTGTCTTCTCCTTCTCTTGTCTTCGTCTTCTCCTTCTCTTGTCTTCGTCTTCTCCTTCTCCTTCTCTTGTCTTCTCCTTCTCCTTCTCTTGTCTTCTCCTTCTCCTTCTCTTGTCTTCTCCTTCTCCTTCTCTTGTCTTCTCCTTCTCCTTCTCTTGTCTTCTCCTTCTCCTTCTCTTGTCTTCTCCTTCTCCTTCTCTTGTCTTGTCTTCTCCTTCTCCTTCTCTTGTCTTGTCTTCTCCTTCTCTTGTCTTGTCTTGTCTTCTCCTTCTCTTGTCTTGTCTTGTCTTCTCCTTCTCTTGTCTTGTCTTGTCTTCTCCTTCTCTTGTCTTGTCTTCTCCTTCTCTTGTCTTGTCTTGTCCTTGTCTTGTCTTCTCCTTGTCTTGTCTTCTCCTTGTCTTGTCTTCTCCTTGTCTTCTCCTTCTCCTTGTCTTCTCCTTCTCCTTGTCTTCTCCTTCTCCTTGTCTTCTCCTTCTCCTTGTCTTCTCCTTCTCCTTGTCTTCTCCTTCTCCTTGTCTTCTCCTTCTCCTTTTATTCGTCTTCTTCCAGTGGTCAGTCATTCCTACATTGTAGGTGCTTCTTTCCCCCCAATAACTTCAACTTAGGATGCCATTGATTGATTGTTCTCCACATTTAATAAACTTTTTTGGTCTCCGATTCTCCAGCCGCAAGTAAACCACCTTGCAGTCCAGCTTGCACAGATGTTGTATGAAGACTCCACAAGCTATCCTTGCCTCGCGTTGGTTTTCCCCAGCACAGTCTGTCCTTCCTCTCTCCAAACCTTCTCGGTCCAGTCAGTGCTGTTGGCTGGCTGCATGGACTTAAGGGGGATTCCACCACTATTTCCAGTGACCTTGGGCAAACCACATTCTCCTTGTGCAGCAAACCAAAACTCTTTTTATAGTACTTTTTGTATTATCCTTGGTCGGCAGCACAGGCCCTGCCAGATCAAAATGTGTTTACGGTGGGGCATAGTAGAGGTGAAACAAGTTTGGACTCGGGAGGTAGAGCACATACAGCCTTCCCCCTCCTGCTAACCTGATGGGCACTGATATGTGGCGCTGATATGTAGAATTGGGCACTGATGGGTGGCACTGATGACTTGGCACTGATATTTAGAATTGGGCACTGATGGGCGGCTGATGACTTGGCACTGACGGGCGGCACTTCTGGGCATTGATTGACACTGTGGTGGGCACTGGCAGACTTTATTATTGGGGCACTGATGGGCACTGATTGGCACATCTGAGGGGGCGGTGCTGCTAATCAATGCGCTGATTAACAACCCCCCCCCCCCCCCCCCCCCCTCTGTCAGGGAGAGACTCTGATCGGCGCGAACCGAGGAATGCCGTTTACCGTCACTTCCTGGTTCACACGATGATCAGCTGTGATTGGTCACTGCTGATCACGTGGTAAGAAGCCTGATAAAGGCTTCGTATCACAATCAGAGATGCGGCGTGTCAGACTGACACACCGCAGTCGCGATCACATCACTGCGCACCCCTGTGGGCGCGTACTGGTAAGTTATCCTGCTGGACGTCATATGACGCCCAGTCAGGATAACCGAACCGCTTCCCGGCTGTCAATCTGCTAAAGGGCCGGGCAGGAAGTGGTTAAGGGTAAACCTCTAGGTCATCCCATGATCCTGCTACCGGGTTCCTTCAACCCAACGCTTTCAAAGGATAACCTTCAAAAAGGAGAAACCTACTGTACATTATGGGTTGATCCTGCTAACGGGTTTCTTCAACCCAACACTTTCAAAGGATAGCCTTCAAAGGGAGAATCCATCATTGGGATCACTAAGGATAAACCTTTTGGTTGTCCTGTGGTCCCGATACCAGGTTCCTTCATTCCAACGCTTTCAAAGGAACCTTCATTATGGATATCACTAAGGGTAAACCACTTGGTCATACCATGATCCTGCTACCAGGTTCTTTCAACCCAACACTTTCAAAGGATAACCTTCAAAAGGAGAAACCTTCCTTTCAGGGATCATCAAACGTCAGAGAAGCTATTCCTTAGTGACCATTAGCTGGATTGTAGTGTGATTACTTGTGGTTTGAGAACCTGGGACTACAGGACTTGAAGATTGAGGTTCCTGCATCTGAGGTTGGATCTAGTCGAAGCCCTGCAACAGGGGCTTAATCTAGCACATAGTTCCATGGAACCCTAGGGTCCCTCCAGAGTTTGCTAGGGGTTTCTTGAGCAGTGAGTAATTTTTTTCTTTTTTTATTTCTTTTTCTTTTCAGGGGGAGATGACCTTTGCCAATGACACTCTGGTGGAAGGAGGGTCTCTCTGCGAAATGCACAATGGAATAACCTACCGGGAAGTGCGTCAGTACCGTACTGGCCACCACCTCATGCGGTTCTACTTCCTGACCCGGGCTTATTCGGAATACATGGAGAGTGTGTTGGCTGACTTCAAAGAAGGACCCAAGCCCGATGTCGTCATCATAAGCTCTTGTATCTGGGACCTTATCAGGTACGCTCCCTTTCCACCCCTGGGAAGACTGCATTTCTCTCTCTAACTTTTTTCATTCCACCCAAAAAAAACGCAGTGCTTGAGCTTCAGGAAAGTGTCCAGGTCTGGGAGGTGCAATCAGGAGAAATTAGGCAGTCTGCCGCAGGTTGTAAAAAGCATTGCCTCAGTCTCCTCTTCCTATGGGGGGTGAGAGGTAGCCTATGGGGGGGGGGGGGGGGTAGGTGAATTATGTGAGCCAACATGTCTACATAAAGTAATTTCTGCTTAACCACCTACCGCCCACTAACAGCAGATCTATTGCTAGAAGGCGGAATCTGTAGGCTCAGCAACGTACTGGTGCGCGTCGCTGAGCGCATGCACACTGGCGTGCCACCCTCAGGGGCGCAGCGGCGTGAACCTGTGAACGCTGTGTCCACCAGATCATGGCTATTGGTACACACCCGGTGCATCATGTGATCGCTATGATTGGTCATAGTGATCACATGATTTCAGTGTAAACTAAACAGTCTTGAATGGCTTCCATTCTTTGTTTTTTTGCTTACTATTGAGATGCTGTGATTGACCCACAGCTATCACACAATACCTGGGCCAATCCCTGTACCATGTGATTTAGCTGTAGCCAATTCATGACAGCTAAAACTATTGCTTATAACAGCGATCATCAATGTTATGAGCAATACTGGTGTAAGAAAAAAATCCCTGATTTTCTTTTTTATTTTATTACACATACTGTAGCCAGTCGGTATCCCCGATCACCACCACTCCACTCTTATGATGACACTGTACTGCATTGGTGACAGTAAAAGTGAAAGACAGTAAAAAAAAAAAAACGTCAAGACATTTAAGAGGCATGGCAAGTTTATTTTTTATTTTTTTTACTGTCTACTTTCCAAACAGGGGTCATTTTGGGGGGTATTTGTACTGTCCTAACATTTTGGGGCCTCAAGAAATGGAGCGATAGGCCGTCAGTAGTATTATTATTATTATTATTATGATTATTATTATTATTATTATTATTATTATACAGGATTTATATAGCACCAACAGTTTGCGCAGCGCTTTACAACATGAGGGCAGGCAGTACAGTTGCAATACAAATCAATACAGGAGGGATCAGAGGGCCCCGCTCCTTTTAGAGCTTACAGTCTAGAATGTCAGTACATCAGGATTGATCGATTTTTAGAAATACACCATAGTATGTGGACTTTCACAAAGACTAGATAATACACTGATTTGGGTTCTTTTTACCAAAGAAATGTAGCGGAGTACATTTTGGCCTAAATTTTATGATGAAAGATGATTTGTTTTGCAAAATTTCCAAACCGAAAACTTATTTTTAAATTAATTTTTTCTATTTTTTTTGGTATATTTAGCAAAAAAATTAAATAAAACCCAGTGGTGATAAAATGCCACCAAAAAGAAAAAAAATATATAAATGTAATTTGGGTACAGTGTTGCATGACCGCGCAGTGCCGAAAATATCAAAAAAAAAAAATTCCAACTACCAGAACAGGCCCCACAGAGATGCTTTCCAAAGATGGGTGCATTTTAGGGCCTCAACATGGCAGGTTCAGGTACGTTTCGATAGGTTTTTGAAGCAAAAGTGTGACAGGTAGGTAAATGTACATTTTTGCCTGTTGGGCCTCTACTGAAGACCCTGGGGGGCTTCCCACCCCTTTCATATCAGTTAAGCCCCCCGCGAGACCTCAGATGCCATGCAGGCCCACTCCCCCCTGCCCAGCCATTTGCCGTGCTAAGCGGTACTTTCTTCTATTTTCCAGGGTCACTGGGTGCCATCAAAACTGAAAATGCTGTAGAAGGGAATGGGAGACCAAATTTGGCCCTTAAGGTAGCATTGCCAAAACTTTTTGGTTTCGTTCTAGATTTATTTAAAATAATGGCTTTAAGCCTAGACTTTCTTTCTTTCTTTCTTTCTTCTTTTTTTTTTTTTTTTCTTTCTTTCTTTCTTTCTTTTCTTTCTTTCTTTCTTTCGTCTCTTTCTTCCTTTCTTTCTTTCTCTCTTTCTTTCTCTCTTTCTTTCTCTCTTCGTCTCCGTCTCTTCCTCCTCCCTTTGTCTCTTCCTCCTCCCTTTGTCTCTTCCTCCTCCCTTTTGTCTCTTCCTCCTCCCTTTTGTCTCTTCCTCCTCCCTTTTGTCTCTTCCTCCTCCCTTTTGTCTCTTCCTCCTCCCTTTGTCTCTTCCTCCTCCCTTTTCTCTCTTCCTCCTCTCTTCCTCTCTTCCTCCTCCCTTCGTCTCTTTCTCCTCCCTTCCTCCCTTCCTCCTCTCCCTTCCTCCCTCCTCCCTTCGTCTCTTCCTCCTCCCTTCGTCTCTTCCTCCTCTTCGTCTCTTTCTCCTCCCTTCGTCTCTTTCTCCTCCCTTCGTCTCTTTCTCCTCCCTTCGTCTCTTTCTCCTCTCTTTCTCTTTCTCCTCCCTTCGTCTCTTTCTCCTCCCTTCGTCTCTTTCTCCTCCCTTCGTCTCTTCCTCCTCTCTTCCCTTCGTCTCTTCCTCCTCTCTTCCCTTCGTCTCTTCCTCCTCTCTTCCCTTCGTCTCTTCCTCCTCTCTTCCCTTCGTCTCTTCCTCCTCTCTTCCCTTCGTCTCTTCCTCCTCTCTTCCCTTCGTCTCTTCCTCCTCTCTTCCCTTCGTCTCTTCCTCCTCTCTTCCCTTCGTCTCTTCCTCCTCTCTTCCCTTCGTCTCTTCCTCCTCTCTTCCCTTCGTCTCTTCCTCCTCTCTTCCCTTCGTCTCTTTCGCCTCCTCCTCCGTGACCTGGACCCGTCCTTAAGATTTGATGATTCCTTGAGTCATGAAAGCAGACATGAAAAGCGACCTGCTTTCTATTCGCACTGGGAAAGCGATAGAACTGGATAACTGTGTGTATTAGAGGTGAATAAGTTCTCATTGAACGCATTGTTCAGACAGATCTCATCTGCAGGTATACCTACAAGCCACTGGAAGTCTACAAAAAAAACCTGGAACACCTCTTCAATCGGCTCACTGATGTGCTGAGCCCCGAATGTCTGGTGATATGGAATATGACCATGCCCGTAGGATTCAAATCTTCTGAAATGCCACAGGTAACGGCACACAATGCAACATACTGCAGTATTGTGAACCAAATGTAGGATTATGTGTGCCGCTCAGGCTGTAAGGGGTTCTAGTCCTGTGCCCACCACTGTGAGTGCTGGCTGGGGTAGGCGCTTGTCTCTGGTCCAAACGTCAATGTGAAACAAAGGGATGTATCCCATGGGCCCGATCATCAAACAAGCCCGCTATAGTAATGTGTGGCAGTCTCAGGCCGGGCTCCCGCCAGGCCATGCACTGGCGCGTTTCGCTCCACACCTCGGAGGAGCTTGATTGTGGGGTACCTCATGATTAAGCTCCGAGGGGCTGAGCAAAACGTGTTGGGGGTGTGGCCTGGTGGGAACCCAGGCTGAGACTGCCACACATTACTATAGCGGGTTTGCTTAAAGCGGCCCATGGGATACATCCTTTGTTTCAAATTGAAGTATTGCCAACACTCAATACCTGTGTGCCTTCAGTCTTTGTCATTATTAATTTATTTAATTTTTTGTATGTTTTTACATATTGAAAAGGACTTGTGCTTAAAGAAAAACTATGGGTACTGTGGTGCGGACTACCTTAGTAGAGGTGCAGAGCTTTGCTTCTTCATGTCAAACGTGTCCCTGTTTACTAGTGTGGTAATGATGGAGCAGCAACAAGTGAAGTTGACGAAAACACAGATCTTCGAAATGCATGAATCGGCAGCAGGGAGATCCTTGTAGTGCAGGTGCTCAGGTGCAGCTTTTTCTCCATCAAAGAGAAGTCATGGAAATTTGTCTAGTTATGTCGTTTTATGATATCAGAGCAGTGGTCTCCAAACTGCGGCCCTTTGCTTGCTTTTATCCAACCCTTGGTGTGCCATTTTTTACACCCTTCCTTACCAGAGCACTTTTTGCGATTCGGCACTGCGTCGCTTTAACTAACAATTGCGCAGTCGTGTGACGTTACACCCAAACAAAATTGACGTCCTTTTTTCCCACAAATAGAGCTTTCTTTTGGTGGTATTTGATCGCCCCAGCGGTTTTTATTTTTTGCGCTATAAACAAAAGAAGAGCGACAATTTTGAAAAAAAAACACAATATTTTTTTACTTTTTGCTATAATATCCAATTTAAAAAAAAAAAAACGATTTTTTTACTCAGTTTAGGCCGATACGTATTCTTCTACATATTTTTGGTAAAAAAAAATTGCAATAAGCGTATATTGATCGGTTTGCGCAAAAGTTATAGCATCTACAAAATGGGGGATAGATTTATTGCATTTTTTTTATTTTTTTTTACTAGTAATGGCGGCGATCTGCGATTTTTTTTTTTTTTTTTTTTTTTTATTTCGTGACTGCGACATTGCGGTGGACACTTTTGACACATTTTTGGAACCATTCACATTTTACACAGCGATCGTTGCTATAAAATTGCATTGATTACTGTTTAAATGTGACTGGCAGGGAAGGGGTTTACACTAGGGGGCGCTGCAGGGGTTAATGTGTTCCCTATAGGAGTGGTTCTAACTGTGGGGGGAGGGGACTCACAAGGGGAGGAGACCGATCAGTGATCCTCCGTACTGGGATCACATGATCGGTCTCCTCTCCCGCTGACAGGACGAGGAGCTGTGTGTTTACACGGTCCCGCAGGGTCCTGAGCGAAGCCGCGGGCGCGCGCGCGCCCCCCAGGCGGCCGGGAAGGAGGGGACGTCATATGACGCCCCACCAGGATGGGAGATCCACCTTGTGGGCGTCATATGACTATGGGCGGGTAGGGAAGTGGTTAATCCCATAATTCCCCCACTGATACCATTGAAGGGCATAATTCCCCCCAATGATGCAAACGATGGGACACAATTTCTCCCAATGATGGCAATTCCTCCCACTGATACCAACTATGGGGCATTGTTTATTCCCAATGACATTGGGACCTTTTTCTACTGGCCCCCCTTAAGTCTGAAGGACCCTAAACTGGCCTTTTGATTAGAGAGTTTGGAGACCCCTGTCAGAGGACAGACTTCATAGGAATCTGATGCTCTGCTACTTTAATGAGTTAAAAGAGAAGGATACCCAAAAACTTTTGCTCTCCTGTGCCTAGTTGCCCGCTATCAGTTGATGTGGCATAGCTACTCCAGGCTCTGGAAGGATCTGGTCTATATTGTCGGGATCCATCCAGCTGCCTGATTGACAACTGGCTCTGTCTCTCAGCATGTTGCTGATAGCCGGAGCCAGCCACTCCTGCCCACCACCCTAGTCCGGCGCTCCAGTGAGCGCTGGCAAGGTAGACTGAGTGAGTGATTTTCTGCTCATCTTGGAGCCATTGTGGGACAGATGCAATATGGGGGTAATGCTGTACAGTATTTAAATGGCTACAGTTCCTTGAAAAAGTATTCATCTCCATTGAAATTTTCCACATTTTGTCATGTTGCAACCAAAAACGTAAATGTATTTCATTGGGATTTTATGTGATAGACCAACACAAAGTGGCACATAATTGTGATGTGGAAGGAAAATTATAAATGGGTTTTCAATTTCTTTTTACAGATATCTCAAAAGTGTGGCGTGCATTTGTACCCCTAACTAAAATCTAGATGACCCAATTGACTTCATAAGTCACCTAATTAGTAAATAGAGTCCACCTGTGTGTAATTTAATCTCAGTATAAATACAGCTGTTCTGTGAAGCCCTCCAGATGTTTGTTAGAGAACCTTAGTGAACAAACATCATCATGAAGGCGAAGGAACACACCACACAGGTCAGGGATAAAAGTTGTGGAGAAGTATAAAGCAGGGTTGGGTTATAAAAAAAAAAATATCCCAAGCTTTGAACATCTCGCGGCGCTCTGTTCAATCAATCATTGGAAAATGGAAAGAGTATGGCACAAATGCAAACCTACCAAGACATGGCAGTCCACCTAAACTGACCAGGCCGGGCAAGGAGAGCATTCATCAGAGAAGAGCCAAGAGGCCCATGGTAACTCCGGAGGAGCTGCAGAGATCCGCAGCTCAGGGGGAGAATCTGTCCACAGGACAACTATTAGTCGTGTTCTCCACAAATCTGCCCTTTATGGAAGAGTGACAAGAAGAAAGACATTGGTGAAAGAAAGTCATAAGAAGTCCTGTTTGCAGTTTGTGAGAAGCCATGTGGGGGACACAGCAAACATGTGGAAGAAGGGGCTCTGGTCAGATGAGACCAACATTGAACTTTTTGGCCTAAAAGCAAAACGCTATGTGTGACAGAAAACTAACACTGCACATCACCCTGAACACACCATCCCCACTGTGAAACATGGTGGTGGCAGCATCATGATCATGTTGTGGGGATGCTTCTCTTCAGCAGAGTTGATCAGAAGATGGAGCCAAATACAGGGCAATCTTAGAAGAAAACCTGTTAGAGTCTGCAAAAGACTTGAGACTGGGGGGGGGGGGGGGGGGGGGGGTTTCACCTTCCAGCAGGACAACAACCCTAAACATACAGCCAGAGCTACAATGGAATGGTTTCGATCAAAGCATATTCATGTGTTTAAAATGGCCCAGTCAAAGTTCAGACCTAAATCCCATTGAGAATCTGTGGCAAGACTTGAAAATTGCTGTTCAGGCGCTCTCCATCCAATCTGACAGAGCTTGAGCTATTTTGAAAAGAAGAATCGTCAAAAATGTCCGCTCTAGATGTGGAAACCATTTATAATTTTCCTTTCACTTCACAATTATGTGCCACTTTGTGTTGGTCTATCGCAGGGATCTCCAAACTACGGCCCTCCAGCTGTTGCGGAACTACATGTCCCGTGAGGCATTGTAAAACTTCAACATGCACAGACATGACTAGGCATGATGGGAATTGTAGTTCCTGAACAACTGGAGGGCCATAGTTTGGAGACCCCTGGTCTATCGCATAAAATCCCAATAAAATACATACATTTTTGGTTGTAACATCCCAATAAAATACATTTACATTTTTGGTTGTACGATCTCCGACGCACACTACGCAGCTCACAACTACCAGTACAAAACGACGCGTACTATAAACGACGGAGTACGACTACGGGCGGACGAACTGATAAACGACGCGAACGACTACTACTATAAACGTACTTAACATTACGCCGCTACGTTAACGAACTACGAAATACGTTAGACGTACTACGAAACTACTACGACTACGGCATACGGAATACGCTAAACTACTATCGTCACTACTAACGACGTATTAAACGACCTACGTAACGCCGAACGCTACGGCCGAACGAACGAACGTAGCTACGACGTCTTACCGTAACGCTATACAAGAAAATACTGTACCGGGCTGGCAACGACAAAAACTGCCTAACGTCAAACTACTTGGCGCGAAACAGTACAACGTAATACGACGCACAGCTACAGTAAACTACTACGACCACTTAACCGCACTACGATATACGAACGATACGCACGACCTATCACCGAACGTTCCTACACGGTAAAGAACCTATACAACTCTTAAACGACGTACGCAGTACGCTAACCCTAACGTAAACGTACTACACGCGAAACAACTTCGAACGCGACTAAACGACAATACAAGCCACTATACGAACGAACTACGTATCAAACTCCGACTTACAACGCTACGCTACGTACTGCTACCTACTACGGCCTAAACACGTACGTAACTACTGTAACATAGCGACGTAAACTAAAAATACGCGCTACGACACTACGACGGCGATGTACCTAAACGAATAACGAACATACGCTAAACTAAAACGCGACGCCGCTAAAATACTACGGTAACGGCGTACACCTACTAACGAACGCGTAAAACTACGAACGACGCTAAAGACCGAACGCTACGCGTTAAAACGCACGCGACGTAAATCAAAACGTACGCGGAACGCGACTAAACGCCGTTAACGTAGCACACGTACGACTATAAAACAAAATCTACCGACGCACGTTACGCGACGAAACGACTACGCGCAAACGTAACGGTCGACTGACGTACACGTATACGCGACAATAACGAGATACGCTACCCTAATCTGACAAACGCCAGGACCTGACGTAACGGAAAACACGCAGAAACGATACGAACTGTAACACTAACTAACACGTTTAACGTGCGAACGCGCTGCTAACGCGTACGTACGAACGCGTATAAATACCGCTAACGAACGACGTAACTACTCTAACTACGTAACGACGCTACACCGCAACGCGGAACCTACTAAACTACGATATACTACTTACACACATACACGACGATACGACTAGTAACGCTACGTACAAACTACTACTACGGAAACGGATACGTACGACTAAGACGACGACGTACGCGACGCGTAACGCTTAAACGAACCTCGAACGGACCGAGAGAACACTCAGCGTACGTACGGCGCGACGACACGCTCGACGTAAAAAATTATACGAGAGACGGCGATACGCGACGCAGCACGACTATGTACTCCGAATACTCGCGCGTACGCCGACACTCGCGCCGTACAACGAACTAAATAAAACGGCTAAGTAATACGCTACGTAACGAACGCGCGAAACGCACGGTACTACGATAACTACGCACGGACACTAACGGTACGCGCAAACGTACGTACGTAACTTACGCGTAGCGTATGTAACTACGAACGATACACTAACGCGACTAATACGTACACTAACACGTAACGCGCTAACGCTACTAAAAATACGGGCTCCCGAACGTACGACTACGCGACGAAACCTGCAGGGCCTACACGACGCTGAAAAACGCATGCCAACTGCGACACCGGTACTAACGACGACGCGACGACGAAAACACTAACTACGACGAGACGGAACACGCGCGACTATTCGACATAACTACCGCCTCTCGCGTACGACAACTGAGACGCTTGCTAAAAACGAAATACTACGTAGAAACTAAAAAAACGAACGCGCACGCTTACGTACGTACGAACTACGACTTGCGAATACGTGTAACGAACGAACGACCACGCGACTACGCCACTTACGACTAACTATACGCGACTGCGACGTACGAACTACGCGACAAACAAAACCGATCTAAACCAACGAACGCGAACCGACTAAAAAAACGTACGTAACGCGACTAATATACTACGCTTACGAACTACGACGATACAACGATAAACGACTACGGTAACCTACGAGACACCGCAGCTACGAAAACGGACTACGAACTAACTAATAACGTACGTACGACTTAAACGCAACGCGACGAGCTACTACGAGTACGCGACTACGACAGGATACATAAAACGACGTAAACGCACGAACGTAAAAAAACGAAACGTAACCAACTACGAACTTAAAACGCTAATACGTGACGAACAACGTACGCTAACGACGGTACATATTAATACATATTAATACACTAACCGGTAAGGACGGACGCTGGTACGGAAAATACCACAACACGACTACTAAACTACGGTATGCTACGAAAAACGTAAACGTACGCAACAACTAACGACGTACTACGCTACGCTAACACGCAATTACATTTTTGGTTGTAACATGACAAAGTGTGGACCATTTTTAAGGGATATGATTACTTTTTCAAGGCACTGTATATTGTTGGTTTTATTTCCACACAACCCTCATATATTAGGCCTTTTGGTGGAAGATTTTTTTTTTTTTTTACCAAAAGTTTCTGTTCTGCAGCTAGCTATGACCAAGACTGTAGGCAGAAATGCGTTGGCAGTTGTGTGAAGAAGGTTCCATTTCAGATGCCTGGGTTTCGGTAAATGTTTTATTCACAAATGGAAAATCTTTTGCCGTAATGCTTGGGCATAAGCATTTCTAGATGATGATGATACCTCTATAAACCCAGTCTGTCAAGGCAGTGTGGTCACCTGCTGACTTGGCACCACCCGCAGACAACTTAACTCTTTAATTAAACACACGTTGAATCCAATGCAATTTTACTTCAGATAAGTGCAGTGGGTGTTTTTTTTTCAGTCCTTTAAATTGTAAGAAGACAATGACTTGACTATCCTAAGCCCTATCTCTGTGAATAACCTATTCTGCTGAGGAAACATGGAGGGTCTATCCAGGACTAACAAGAACTAAACGGGAGGGGAGAACAGAGAAAGAGGTCACAATCGCATTAGTAAACAAGTTGTTGAGGCACAAAGCCACCACTAGATGTCCGCATACAACTGAACAATAATATTGTAATGAATTTGAATATAACACAGAAAAAGTTGGACGGTACAGTGAGGTCCGTCGTAAATCGTCCTTCGGAGTTCAAGTCCTCTTTACGTAAAAGGCAAAACTTCTTCTTAAGATTTGGATGAAGTAGGAAGGTCTCTCACCAAAGAACAGTGAAAGACAAAGCTTCTGGTCATATGAAGAATGTTAATTTTCTGCCATCCAACCAGACAGTTGTAAACGTGGCATGTATGAGGACCAGGAGGCATTCAAGTGCAAAAAATGATTAGCTCATCTATATTCATAAAAGCTTATTATATTACCTGCAGTGTAAGAAACACACATTTTAACAAGGATTGAGCATTTGTGGACTTCATACTAGAGCTGCACAATTAATCGTTAAAAAAAAATCGTGATCTCGATTCAACCCCCCTGAAGATCTCTATTGCAGAGTTTGCCGATTCTTTCATATAACAAGTGGAGAGACTTATCTGCTCACTCAGCTGTCAAAAGAAAACATCCTGGCAGCCTGCCAAGTTTTTAACATGAAACATTGTAACTAACTCTTCCTCCTTAGATCAAAGGGATAAACTTCTGTGTGTAAAGAAAAAAATCCAGGCAGTTTGCCAAGTTTTTAAGATGCGTAAATGCAGGAAGTTTAACCACTTAAAGTCTAAATCTTTTTCTGACACCTTGTTTCTTAAGTTAAAATCAATATTTTTTGTTAGAAAATTACTTGGAGCCCCCAAACGAAACCGTAAAGTCAGGCCAATTTTTTTTTTTTGTTTTTAATGTGAAAGATGTTGCGTTGCAAGAATCGGGAGAGAATCGTGGTCTATCTTCTAAGCAAAAAAATTGTGATTCTCATTTTAGCCAGAATCGTGCAGCTCTACTTCATACGGAAGTATTTTTATCATTTTATCATATTTATCTATATTTATATAGAATTGGTCTGAGCCCCACGTAGGAAGACATCTGTACATGGTCTACATTTCTTAATAGTAATTATGATTACATAAGATGGTTATGCACCAACAACAGATAAAACAGTAAACCGCAGTTTGACAAATTACCTAAGTCTGTCCATTTATGTCTGTTGTTTTCACCCCTGGATAAATAATTTAGAATTTGGTGAAGCAGTTACAACCTTATCTCAAATGCTTCTATATCTAACACTTGGAATGATTTGTATTGGTTGGGGGCTTGTCCGGGATCTTATTGCTGAAATAGGTTAGAGTGGTAAACGTTTTATTTTATTTATTTTATTTCCCCTCCCATGTTTTGCACCTAAGTTTTGACTGTTCTTTTCTTAACAGGGCACAAAGCACAACCTGCGCTGGGATATCGTAGAGGGAAATTTCTACAGCGCAACTTTGGCAAACTTCCACAAAATGGACGTGATTGACATGCACTACCACTTCCGCTTTGACCTGCGCTCCAGGTGTAAAGATGCCGTCCACTGGAACCAGCTAGCCCATCGGAAGTATAGCCAGATCCTGTTGGCACATATCGCTCAAGCCTGGGGCGTGGAGCCCCCAGAGGGAACCATAATTAAAAGTAAGTCGCTTTTCTTCTCTGTGCCTCGCCCACCCTTCTCTGGATTTAGAGCCGCAGATAGTGAGCTCCGTGATGTTACAGAAAGTGTGCCAATTCTGGCTGTGCTGTATCTTACATTCTCTGAACCCATTCCACATTTTTTAGGACTGCACCACTTCATATATTGTGTTTTTAAAGTGACATTTGCCTGACTGCTCCACTTTGTACAGTGTGTGGGACATGATGCAGCTTACTCCAAAATGCCACATAGATATATCAATCTCAGAGTACACTATCTCATCTATCTCTATATTCTGTATCCTCTATCTCTATATTCTGTATCCTCTATCTCTATATTCTGTATCCTCTATCTCTATATTCTGTATCCTCTATCTCTATATTCTGTATCCTGTATCCTCTATCTCTATATTCTGTATCCTCTATCTCTATATTCTGTATCCTCTATATTCTGTATTCTGTATCCTCTAATCTCTATATTCTGTATCCTGTATCCTCTATCTCTATATTCTGTATCCTGTATCCTCTATCTATCTATATTCTGTATCCTGTATCCTCTATCTCTCTATATTCTGTATCCTGTATCCTCTATCTCTATCCATCACTGCTCCACTTTGAACACTGTGATGACATTGCCACCACATAACCATCGCTATTCATCACAAAATTTTCATCTAGAAACTACTCATACTTCTAGGATTTCTGTATTCTAGCCAATGAATGGGCACACTTTTTGTTAGTTAACTTTAAAAGTGAAACTTAACTAAAAATTATAGATGCATGAATTTACTTAACACTACAGGAGTCTCCTTTTTGAGTTTGTGACCCTTTCTATTCCTGCAGTGTAGTCACTGCCGCAGGTTTGGTGACACCATGGAAAGATGTTTGATGGAACCTTTGTGGTGCAAGCTCCATGGGCCCTTGAGTATGCTCAATAATCTGTTGGAGCCATGCATAGATTGCTGGGTTTTGTAAATCTGGAGGTCAGACAGATCTGAAATTTTTTAAGCTCTAGGGTCGGGGTTTCCAAACTTTTCAGTACGCGGGCCTTATATATTTTACAATATTTGTGGATCAAAAAAATTTAATGAATGAGTTTTCCTTACATTAGGGTACTCATCAGGGCCCCCTTTTTTGTCACAACCCCCCTTACCTCTGGGTCCCCATTGGATCCCCCCTCCCCTTACCTCTGGAGCCTCCCTTACATCAGAGTGCATCCCTTGCTTGGGAAAGCACATCGGCTTTTAGGACTCAGATGGGAGAGGAGACCATAGGCAGCCTCAGCTGACCTGAATCCTTAATCGTTGCACATTGAGGATACGCCACTGAGGGCCAGACAAAATCTTTTAGGGGGCCCAGATGTGGCCTGCGGGCCATAGTTTGGAGACCCCTTCTTTAGGAGAATAAAAAATGAGTAGCCTTCTATGTTTTATTTCTGTTAGTTGGGATGACGTATATGGGTGAAGATATTTCTTCCCTCACACATGATTGGATATCCTAAGAATGTCTCCATGTAGACTGTAGCATTTCTCAACGGAAAAGAAAGAAAAGCTTGTATTTCATGTTCCAATGGTTGTGAGAACGTGGAGACCAATTCTTTCTCATCTGTTGAAGCACACAAATATTCTTAAATCTTCTGTTCTACTGAAACCTACAGGATTAGATACTGCCAAACAAAAACTGGTGAGCACTTTTGTTTACTACGTGTTCATCTTGAGCCTTGCTTTTGGACAGTACTGCACCTGGTACCACCTAGACATTGTGGGGTGGGCCTGAAAGTGACCCTTGACACTGGGTTTGGCATAGGTGCTTTTCAGACTGGTGTTGGGGCAAAGGGGTGGTCCTTAGAATCTTGTCGGTGCCAGGGGGGGGGGGGACTTGGTTGTTGGCAGAATCACCTCTCCTGATCAACATTTTGTCACTTTGAGTGTTTTGGCTGTCCCTTCGTTGTTGGGCAAACTTCTGCTGAAGGACAGTGGTGTGGCTACATCATTCAAGGAACAATCAAATCTCTGTGGCAAGAGAGGTTGAGTGGATCCTGTCCTGGGTGGAACTTCGTGTTCCGGCCTGGTCAGCCATTTACACTCCTGGTGTAGATGGTTTGGCAGGCATATTTCAGTGGAGAGCTGTTCCAGAGCCTGTTGCAGAGGGAAAATTCTGGATATAGACCTCCCAGGTTCAGCATCCCTCATTTCTGCAGTTGGGTCTGGGCAAATCTTTGGCTCTTAGTGCCCTTAAGGGCCAGGTAACTGCTCCTTTTTTTATTTTTAAAGACTATTGGGTCTCCCATTTGGTCCGCACCGTCCAAACCATGTTTTCTATTTACACGTTCTACCAGGTGGACAATGCCTGCTTCGGGCATATGGTCCTTCAGGTGGCTCTTTGATCTGCAAGCTTGTCCCCAGTTGTTGTTGAGCCTGTTGGCCTCAGTTGAACTTTTTGTAAGTCCATGAAGATTTAAGACTTCCTGTGTCCCTCAATGTACTAGAAAGAAGATGGGATTTTTGTATTTACCATACAATTCTTTTCTCCTTTTGAGGGACACAAATCCAACCCTTCTGTGTTTTGATAATGCTAGTAGTTAGTAGGGAGGGGTTATACCTTAATATAGTCTACAGGTGTTTTTTTTTTTTTTTTTTTTTTGCGGGTGTCCAATCCACCTATAGGTGCCAACTACTTGTGTCCATCAATGGGCTGCAAGAAAAGGATCTTTACAGCGATTACAAAAATCATATTTAATAAATTAGGATTGCTGTTAACCATGCATTTTTTTTTTTCAGACCCTGGTTCCACAATTTTTTTATATAGCAACCCTCCATGTTTGTGTCACCTCCTCTAGTTTCAGGGCACAGTGTCTGTTCTGTCTTGTTTCTAACCTTCCTCAAGGAGACCTGAATAGATTACTAACTTCGTTGTCAGAGTAGAATGACTAGTTAAAGACGACGACTACAACATTTCAGCCTGCAGAAGGGCACGCTGTTCAATCAAAAAAAAAAATGATTTCCAGTGGGAAAATACGTTTTCATGTATTGGCATAATCTGCCATTTTGTTGCAAATTCTCATCTCAGGTGATCTCATACAAATCGATCCGTCTCTGGTTGTCCCCTTGAGGAATGTCCCCCATCCCTGCCCACAATTCAATGACCAGGAAAATGACCAGCATGACTTTGGTAAGGACCTTGTATGTGTTTGTGATGCCCTTTTGGTCTGTACTGTACAGTACTAAATGCCTAGTGTTTGCATACTGTGCTGTAAGTCAACTTTCCACTCAGTTTGCTGGGTTGTGTGTACATTTTAAGATTTCTCAGAAGTATCTTTATTTTCCAATGGTCCCACTAAAAGGAAACCATTTGTAATTATGGCTTTAAACAATGTGGTGGGTGTTTTTATTTTAATTTTATTTAATTTTAAACCAGGTTTCCACAATGGTTTTAGCATAACCCTCTTCGTCTTTTGTTGACTACTTTAGTGTCAGGACACATTGCCTGTTATATTTTTCTACATAACCTTCATCAAGGAGATCTGAATGGACCCCATGTGTTGAGAATCTTGGAGACCTAAATAGACCTCCATGCTTTCAGAATCTAGGAGCTCTGGATAGATCTCATGTCTTGATAATCTAGGAGATCTAAATATACCTCCATGTCTCGATAATCCAGGAGATCTAAATATACCTCCCCATGTCTTGAGAATCTAGGAGATCTAAATATACCTCATGTCTTCAGTATCTTGGAGATCTAAATATACCCCCATGACTTCAGTATCCTTAGAGATCTGAATAGACCTTGTGTCTTCAGTATCTTTGAGATCTGAATAGACCTTGTGTCTTCAGTATCTTGGCGATCTGAATCGACCTTGTGTCTTCAGTATCTTGGTGATCTGAATCAACCTTGTGTCTTCAGTGTCTTGGAGATCTGAATAGACCTCGTGTCTTTAGAATCTTGCAGTTTCAAATGAACCTCATGTCTTCAGTATCTTGGAGATCTGTATAGACCTCAAGTCTTTAGAATCTTGGAGATCTTAATAGACCTTGTGTCTTTTAGAAACTTGGAGATCTGAATAGACCTCGTGTCTTCAGTATCTTGGAGATCTAAATAGACCTCGTGTCTTCAGTATCTTGGAGATCTGAATAGACCTCGTGTCTTTAGAATCTTGCAGTTTCCAATGGACCTCATGTCTTCAATATCTTGGAGATTTGAATAGACCTCGTGTCTTCAGTATCTTGGAGATCTGAATAGACCTCGTGTCTTTAGAATCTTGGAGATCTGAATAGACCTTGTGTCTTTAGAAACTTGGAGATCTGTATAGACCTTGTGTCTTTAGAATCTTGCAGTTTCAAATGGACCTCATGTTTTCAGTATCTTGGAGATCTGAATAGACCTTGTGTCTTTAGAATCTTGGAGATCTGAATAGACCTTGTGTCTTTAGAAACTTGGAGATCTGTATAGACCTCGTGTCTTTTAGAATCTTGCCGATCTGCATAGACCTTGTCTTTAGAATCTTGCAGTTTCAAATAGACCTCGTGTCTTCAGAATCTAGCCTAGTTGAAAGGTGACCTCAACATTTTAGTCTGTAAGAACATCCACTGGTTAGAACAAAAATGGCTTCCAGTGGGAACCAAACTTTTTATGTTGTCCTAACTAGCCACTTGTTTCAAATTCTCATCTCAGGTTATGCCATTCCAAACGGTCCTCTTCCTGTAGTTCCCTTCGGGAATGTCCCTCATCCACACCCAAAATATAACGATCAGGAAAATGGTCAGCATTACTTTGGTAAGGATCCCCCTTGTTACCTGTGTGTAGAGATTTTGATGATACTCTGGTGGATGTCTATTTTTTGTGATTTGTGTCCGAGTTTTGGATGTCTGGTATTTGTTTGTTTGGCAACAGTGAAAATCCTTTATTTGTATGAAAGTAGAATCCCAGGAAATGAGTATGATGGGTAGGTACAACCTCTGCTTAGTGGTGCACACCGTGAGCTCCATGTTTACACCAATGCTTGGAAAATGTGTGTCATTCTGGCTGAGCTGTATGTTACATTCCCTAAATTATCCCACTCTGTACACTGTATTGTACCTCATCTTACTCCATATGGCTAATCCTAACCATTTATATAGAAGATAGTAGAGCTACTGGGGTTTATAGCTCATCCTTTATGGAGGCAAGTACGGGGGGGGGGGGGGGGGTACTGAAATACGGAGAGCCTTAGGTGGCAGTTGGTACTGGAGATGCACTTATGGAGAAATGGTTAACTTTACCAAAAATATTTTGGCTGGGGGGACTCAACTGGAGATAAGGAGAGCTAAGAAGGTTACTGATGGCCTGACTGTTTCCAACAATCTCCAAACAATTACAGTAAGGAGACCATTACCAGAGGCGGACTGACAACTCATGGGGCCCCCGGGCAATAGATTATGGGGCCCCCAGGCAATCGGAGATTATGGGGCCATACAGTATACACTCACATGTACACACAGTATACACAGACATGTTTCTATTGGCTGAGAAGGTACTGGAGAGGTGGGGCAGCTATAATCTCGGGGTTTTTAGACCAAAACGGACATTTCAGGAACAGATGTAAAAAAAAACACAGATTTTTACATACTGTCCCTGGTCTTACTGAGGCTGGCAACCCTGATGGGGCCCACTAGTGGCCCGGGGGCCCTCGGAAGTGCCCGAGTGGCCGAATGGTCAGGCCACCCCTGACCATTACTGTTTGCTAGCAATGTCATCTGATGTGTGCAAACCTGTTCATTCTGTATGCCATATACTTCATGAATCGTGATTGTGTGAATTTCTCAAATGTTTTTTTTTTTCATGTTTTGACGGTCACAATGTTGGCACAAAAAAGTAGAAACCATTCTAAATTATGATGGCCAACCATGTGTTTCCAAACCCTATTTATCATAACCTTAACCGTCATTTGTGTCAACTCCTAGTGTCAGAACAACTTTGTCTGTATTATTATTATTATTATTATTATTATTGGTACATAACCTTCCTCAAGGACACTTGAATAGATTGCATGTCTTCAGTATCGAATCTAGCTGGGAAGCAATATTTTACTCTGTAAAGGAACCCACCGTGTTAATTTAAGGAAGAATAAAATGGCTTCCAGTGGGTACAGAAGTCTTTTACGTATCTTCATAACCAAGCCGCTGTTGCAAATTCTTATCTCAGGTCCTCCTATGCAAAACAATCCTCCTCATGGTGTTCTCTTGAGGAATGTGCCCCATCCTCACCCGCCCTGTTCCCAGGGAAATGTTCAGCCTTGCTTTGGTAAGGATCTTGTTTTTTTTATGTTATCTGTGTGTGAAGGTTTTGATGAGAGTTGTGTGGCAAATGACTTGTTGTGGTCTTGTCCGAGTGACCAGAGAGAATAATCTCCCTGTAGAGTGAGGTAGAGAGTAGAAATGCAAGGAAGCTTTGTACACAGCACACCCCTCTGCACTATGCATGTAGAGCACCCCTGAAGTCTGCACTCTGTATGTAGTACACCCTTGAACTTTGCACTATGCATAGGGCACTCCCTGAACTGCATTCTGTACATAATGCAACCCTGCACTACGTAGCACGCTCCTGAGCTCTGCGCCTTGTACGTAGTGCGCTCCTGAGCTCTGCGCCTTGTACGTATCGCGCTCCTGAGCTCTGCGCCTTGTAAGTAGCGCGCTCCTGAGCTCTGCGCCTTGTACGTAGCGCGCTCTCCTGAGCTCTGCGCCTTGTACGTAGCGCGCTCCCGAGCTCTGCGCCTTGTACGTAGCGCGCTCCCGAGCTCTGCGCCTTGTACGTAGCGCGCCCCCGAGCTCTGCGCCTTGTACGTAGCGCGCTCCTGAGCTCTGCGCCTTGTACGTAGCGCGCTCCTGAGCTCTGCGCCTTGTATGTAGCGCGCTCCTGAGCTCTGCGCCTTGTATGTAGCGCGCTCCTGAGCTCTGCGCCTTGTATGTAGCGCGCTCCTGAGCTCTGCGCCTTGTATGTAGCGCGCTCCTGAGCTCTGCGCCTTGTATGTAGCGCGCTCCTGAGCTCTGCGCCTTGTATGTAGCGCGCTCCTGAGCTGTGCACCTTGTACTTGCCGTGCATTACTGAGCTCTGCCCCTTGTACGTAGCGCGCTCCTGAGCTCTGCGCCTTGTACGTAGCGCGCTCTCCTGAGCTCTGCGCCTTGTACGTAGCGCGCGCTCCTGAGCTCTGCGCCTTGTACGTAGCACGCGCCCCTGAGCTCTGCACCTTGTACGTAGCGCGCGCTCCTGAGCTCTGCGTCTTGTACGTAGCGCGCGCTCCTGAGCTCTGCGTCTTGTACGTAGCGCGCGCTCCTGAGCTCTGCGTCTTGTACGTAGCGCGCGCTCCTGAGCTCTGCGCCTTGTATGTAGCGCGCTCTCCTGAGCTCTGCGCCTTGTAAGTAGCGCGCTCTCCTGAGCTCTGCGCCTTGTAAGTAGCGCGCTCTCCTGAGCTCTGCGCCTTGTAAGTAGCGCGCTCTCCTGAGCTCTGCGCCTTGTAAGTAGCGCGCTCTCCTGAGCTCTGCGCCTTGTAAGTAGCGCGCTCTCCTGAGCTCTGCGCCTTGTAAGTAGCGCGCTCTCCTGAGCTCTGCGCCTTGTAAGTAGCGCGCTCTCCTGAGCTCTGCGCCTTGTAGGGGCTGGAGGATTGAACCACGGCACACAAGACAGAATTAGACGTCCAGTAGAGCAGGAGTGTGTCAAATGCAAAGGATTCTTCGGAGCGAAGGTCTGAAGCATAAGCAGCAGGACTGGTAACATTTTTTTTGAATTTTAAATTTTTTTAGTAGTCTTCTTTAACAAGGCCTCTTTAACAAGTTTTGTTTTAGGCGACAACAATTTCCTTAATGGGAATTTAGATATATATACATATACTATTTTTTTTTAATGTATTTTGTTGGTCAACCCAAGCTCTGAGCACCTTAAGCTGGGAGAGCCCAGCATGCTGTACAGCACAGTGTCATAGAATCACCAAGTATTCTACGTTTTATTTTTAACAAAGGTTTTTACACAAATCATGAAAACCATCCCGTAAGATTACAAACATGAAGATTTCATCTTTGTACCAATTTTTTTATTATTCTACAGGTGTCTGTGTGATTTGTAGCTTGCACTGTGTGTGTGATCCCAGGAAATGTCTGGGTGGTGGTGGTGGTGGTGGTGGTGGTGGTGGTGGTGTCCTCGGTGGTGGTGGTGGTGGTGGTGGTGGTGTTCTCGGTGGTGGTGTCCTCTATGGTGGTGGTGTCCTCGGTTCACTCCCGGGTTTCACTGATTTATGGAAACTTTCTTGCTTTGCAGAACCCATGTACATTCCTGGATACACTTCCTTTGATGGTACCGATGATAGCAATATGATTGGTCAGCATTTTAAAAGCTTCTTTTTTTTTTTTTTTTCTTGCCTGTACATCCCTACAATGAATTGTCTTTCTAAATTATCTTCTTTTACATTCTCCTTTTAGAACCGTTCATTCCTGGACCCATCAGATTTCATCCAAATCAAACGAATTCAAATGGTAAGATACAAAATGTCTGTGTTACCCTTCCTCTTCCTTTAACCTGCACAGGTCCCGTGTCCTCTCCTCCAATCCCTGCACCTCACACTGTGTCCTCTCCTCCAATCCCTGCACCTCACACTGTGTCCTCTCCTCCAATCCCTGCACCTCACACTGTGTCCTCTCCTCCAATCCCTGCACCTCACACTGTGTCCTCTCCTCCAATCCCTGCACCTCACACTGTGTCCTCTCCTCCAATCCCTGCACCTCACACTGTGTCCTCTCCTCCAATCCCTGCACCTCACACTGTGTCCTCTCCTCCAATCCCTGCACCTCACACTGTGTCCTCTGGTCAGACCCCTACACCTCACGCAGGGTGTCCTGTGATCGGATCCCTGCACCTCACGCGGGGTGTCCTGTGATCGGATCCCTGCACCTCACACTGTGTCCTCTGGTCAGACCCCTACACCTCACGCAGGGTGTCCTGTGATCGGATCCCTGCACCTCACGCAGGGTGTCCTGTGATCGGATCCCTGCACCTCACGCGGGGTGTCCTGTGATCGGATCCCTGCACCTCACGCAGGGTGTCCTGTGATCGGATCCCTACACCTCACGCAGGGTGTCCTGTGATCGGATCCCTGCACCTCACGCAGGGTGTCCTGTGATCGGATCCCTGCACCTCACGCGGGGTGTCCTGTGATCGGATCCCTGCACCTCACGCAGGGTGTCCTGTGATCGGATCCCTGCACCTCACGCGGGGTGTCCTGTGATCGGATCCCTGCACCTCACACTGTGTCCTCTGGTCAGACCCCTACACCTCACACTGTGTCCTCTGGTCAGACCCCTGCACCTCACGCAGGGTGTCCTGTGATCGGATCCCTGCACCTCACGCAGGGTGTCCTGTGATCGGATCCCTGCACCTCACGCGGGGTGTCCTGTGATCGGATCCCTGCACCTCACACTGTGTCCTGTGATCGGATCCCTGCACCTCACGCAGGGTGTCCTGTGATCGGATCCCTGCACCTCACGCAGGGTGTCCTGTGATCGGATCCCTGCACCTCACGCGGGGTGTCCTGTGATCGGATCCCTGCACCTCACGCTGTGTCCCCTGGTCAGACCCCTGCACCTCACGCGGGGTGTCCTGTGATCGGATCCCTGCACCTCACGCGGGGTGTCCTGTGATCGGATCCCTGCACCTCACGCGGGGTGTCCTGTGATCGGATCCCTGCACCTCACGCGGGGTGTCCTGTGATCGGATCCCTGCACCTCACGCGGGGTGTCCTGTGATCGGATCCCTGCACCTCACGCGGGGTGTCCTGTGATCGGATCCCTGCACCTCACGCGGGGTGTCCTGTGATCGGATCCCTGCACCTCACGCGGGGTGTCCTGTGATCGGATCCCTGCACCTCACACTGTGTCCTCTGGTCAGACCCCTACACCTCACGCGGGGTGTCCTGTTATCTGATCCCCGCACCTGACGCGGTGTGCCGCCTGATCGGATGCCCCGCACCTGACGCGGTGTGTCGCCTGATCGGATGCCCCGCACCTGACGCGGTGTGTCGCCTGATCGGATGCCCCGCACCTGACGCGGTGTGTCGCCTGATCGGATGCCCCGCACCTGACGCGGTGTGTCGCCTGATCGGATGCCCCGCACCTGACGCGGTGTGTCGCCTGATCGGATGCCCCGCACCTGACGCGGTGTGTCGCCTGATCGGATGCCCCGCACCTGACGCGGTGTGTCGCCTGATCGGATGCCCCGCACCTGACGCGGTGTGTCGCCTGATCGGATGCCCCGCACCTGACGCGGTGTGTCGCCTGATCGGATGCCCCGCACCTGACGCGGTGTGTCGCCTGATCGGATGCCCCGCACCTGACGCGGTGTGTCGCCTGATCGGATGCCCCGCACCTGACGCGGTGTGTCGCCTGATCGGATGCCCCGCACCTGACGCGGTGTGTCGCCTGATCGGATGCCCCGCACCTGACGCGGTGTGTCGCCTGATCGGATTCCCCGCACCTGACGCGGTGTGTCGCCTGATCGGATGCCCCGCACCTGACGCGGTGTGTCGTCTGATCGGATTCCCCGCACCTGACGCGGTGTGTCGTCTGATCGGATTCCCCGCACCTGACGCGGTGTGTCGTCTGATCGAATGCCCCGCAGCTGACGCGGTGTGTCGTCTGATCGGATTCCCCGCAGCTGACGCGGTGTGTCGTCTGATCGGATGCCCCGCAGCTGACGCGGTGTGTCGTCTGATCGAATGCCCCGCAGCTGACGCGGTGTGTCGTCTGATCGGATGCCCCGCACCTGACGTGGTGCGTTTTCTGTTGTCTTCCCTGTTCTCTACACCTTGCATGGTCCTTCTTTTTTTTTTTTTTTTTTTTTATTTCTGATCTCTACACCTTGCATGGTTTTTTTTTTTTTATTTTATTTTTTATTTCTGATGGTTTGGGATCCCTACACCCTCTGTGTGGTCTCGCTTCATGTCTGATCCCCACACCTGTGTGTTCTGTGCTGTTTTCCCTATGTGATCCCTGCATGTCAGCCGTTGTCCTTTTGTGATGCCAGCAGCCTGCTCTGTATTATGTGCTGCCTGAGTTTTACTTTATCCATAGCTGACCATTGATGCTTTTTTAACTTTTATTTTTTTTCTTTGTTTTTTCTTTCTATTCTTTTTATTTTTATGCAGCTGTCTCTCCCTTTGTTGATGACAGTCCATTTTTTATCAATGATTTCGCTCCGGAAAATGTCGGTTTTGATGGCTTTGGTGGGATTACGAATGTAAACTTTACTGGTGAGTTGAATGCGATGCAAATGGCTTATATGAAGCATCGGTCAGCAGTCTGCAGGCCATCGATACTAAGAGCACCAGAAAGCTTTGTGTGCTCTGAATGTGGAGAACATCTCTGGGGTTACATTAAAATATGCAACTCCTACATCCCCCATCCAATGACCTTCCATTGTGGTTGAACTTCCAGGTGTACTTATGTATTCAAACCCCTCCAGTTTCCATAGCCTGTGCTAGTTTTACATTGGTCCAAGTGACCGTTTTGTGGTGGTTTTCTTCTTTTTTTTTTTGCGTCTTGAATTTGACAAAGTCTTTAGTATTCCCTCTTTTTGTAGGTTTGGTTGCTCATGTTTGTGTACTCTATAGGGAGGGATTGGTTGGCCTTCATTTAATTTTAGTCTATAGGCTCCATTTTTAAAATGAACATGATAGAGATTATATATATATATATATATATATATATATCTCTCTGCTCTGTGTAATATATTTTTTTTCAGAGTAGCCCTGATTCTCCTTCTGGGGTCCCCTACTGACGCTCTTGCCAATCTCCTTCTGAGTGCCCCCATTGCAAGCCGCTTGCATTCAGGGGCACTCATTCTTGCTCGCTTTGCACCAACTTTTCCAACAGTTTTACTATGGAGATTGGAAGCATCCTAATGCATGTTTAGGGGGAGCAACCCGCTTATTACTCTTGTATCCATTTTTATTGAGGAGTTTGTGCAGAAGTGGTCTTTCCCCCAATGTGGATCTTGCAGTGTCTCACCTTTAGCAAAGGGGCTCCCCTTTCCAATAGAGGATGTTCCCGTCTTTAGGAACCCAACCCAAAAGCAGGTGAAAGCCCTTTCTAGAGCTTCTACTGGCAGGCCCTTCCCTTTACTGGGTTCTAGCTGTGACCTTGCAGTACTGTATATAACCGTGTCTGATTGTTTAAAATTCCTTAAGAGACCTAAGGCCCCTTTCACACTTATACGACTTGTCCCACGATTTGGGACTGCAAAGTAGCATGACAAGTCGTTCCCCATGGTTTTCAATGACAGCCATTCATATTAGTGCCACTTCAAGTCGTTCCGACTTCAAACTTCACTTTTGATCCGATTTTGATGCCACTTTGAAGTCGCACAAGTGTGAAAGGGGCCTTAACGCTGCTGAGATCCCTCTCTGTAGTTTTTACTCTTCAGTTGTGATGGTTTGCTAGAAACCTCTCATCTCATTTCTGACATGTTGGTTCCTATACAGTACATAAGGCAAGTTGGCTAAAGTGCTTGGACTACAGAACCAAAAACTCAGTCCGCATGGCCTTCCAGGTACAGTATTTCTATAGACTAGCTGTTGACCATATCAAAGGTGCTACTGGTGGCAAAAGCATTCATCTTCCTTAGTGGAAAGCCTGAGTAAAAGACAACTAAGTCATCTCCACCCTTGTCTGTGAAGAAATTACCCCTTTTGTTTCTCTACCCCATTGATCCACCACATCGAGACCAACCCCCCTGTTGAGGGAACTGTTGGTGCAGGTTGTGACGTCACTGACCTTTCAGAAGCTACAACAGTTGGGATGGATCCTGAACCTTCAGAAATCAGTGTAGAAATGCGATTTCTGTGTCTAGTCCTGAACACCCTGGCCAGGAGAAACATTATACTTTCCAAGGGCTCCTTCACACTGGAGGTAATGCTTAATAAATGGAGATTGGAGATGGAGGAGATAGAGAATTTTTCACTGAGGCCCTAGAGCAGTAATGGTGAACCTTGGCACCCCCAGATGTTTTGGAACTACATTTCCTATGATGCTCATGCACTCTGCAGCGTAGTTGAGCATCATGGGAAATGTAGTTCCAAAACATCTGGGGTGCCAAGGTTCACCATCACTGCACTAGAGAATTAAATGGTGGGTTTTGGGATGAAAAAATGCACTTTAATCAAGGTTGATGCAAAAAACACTGTAAATGTAAAATATAAAAGATATTATGACGAGTAAGAGATACATGTCACACTTTAAAATTGGAAATGGCGACAAACTGATACCGAAAAATTCTCCATAGGCAAAGCTTTAAAAATGTTTACAGAGGAGGTCTAGAGCATGAAGTATTGTTCTCACTATAACGTTTACAGCAATGCCTCACGTGTGTGTGTGTGGTGTGCGAACACAGTTTACGGAGGCGCTTTGAATTAAAAAAAAAAAAGTTATGTCCCTTTTCATTTTGTTCTCACTATCACAAAAAATGTAAAACTCCCTCTCTCTAGAAATATGGCATGACAGGTCCTCTTTATAGAGACATCTGGGGGTCTGGAAGACCCCAGATCTCTCCTCACACCCTGAAAAGTATAAGATCAAAAAAAAAACATTGGTATCTGCTTTCCAGAAGGCAGTGTTTACATCTGATAAAACAGGAAGTGACGTCATACCGCCACCTTCTGGCCTCCCTGGACCATAGAGATGGCCGGGGACGTATGGTCCACAGCCAGCTCTATGATAACCCAGTGGCACTGCCCAATCAGACCTCCAGCTCCCCGATTTACACTGGAGAGCCCAGAGAAGTGCTGGCGGGTGGTTCCCACTGCCTGTATAAAAGCAATCCAGCAGCTAATTAGCCGCTAGGATGGCTTTTACAATAGAGGGAATTGGCTGAAAAAAAGATACTGTGAACGAGGTCTGTAGCTGCAGGCATCATCCCAGTGTAACCACAGAAACTCAAGGATGTCCACCCGGTGGGAAGTGGGGCTATATAGCAGGGGCTGGCAGGCATTCAAGATGCGCTACTGCTGCCTCCTAACGCCTTACTTTTTTTTTTTTAAATTGCAGAATGGTAATTTTACATTAAGGTGCAGCCACATTAATTTTCTTTTACAAAAGTTTTATTGACCGTAATCAAACTGGACATACAAAGAGAGCCATTTAGAGGCCATGTTAACGTTTCATATAATGGAAAACTACTACTACTACTACTACTACTACTACTACTACTACTACTGAATAAAATATTAAGGACATAATCACAGATGGTACAACAAAATATATATGCAAACACATTTAGAGAAGCAATCAAATGAAAGGCTGCCTGTAGGGTTCAATGCTAAAAACACGAGGTGGTCAAATCAGGACCCTGGTGATTTCAATGGGCGGTGCCACCTGTCAGACTCTGCAGCCAGAGTTGAAAATACTGCAAAACATCACGGAATGTGTACATCAGCCTGGGGGGTGGTAAAATCTCTGCTGCCAGCGTGAAAGAACCCCAAGAGTCTTGCCCCTGAATGTAGCCGTGTGGCGCTGATTTCAAGGTTTTCGTTTCCTGAGGCAGTTTCAGCTTTTCGCCTCAAAAAGGACATTGTTCCTCTGTCCTTGGGTCAGCTCCAGTCCAAAAAAAAAAAGCAAATTTTGCTCTCGTTCCTTGAAAGGACACATCGGACCTCTTGGTCTTTGACCATTGAGTATGGCGCCACCTTTAGAACAACCACAGCCTAGAGGTGGCCTCTGATGGTTGCCACACCCTCCCAGACGACTCTGTAACTATTAACGGGTAACCTGTAAAGTTTTTTAAAGCGTCGCCCATGGAGATTTTTAAGTACCGTAGTTTGACGCCATTCCACGAGCGTGCGCAATTTTAAAAAGCATGACATGTTGGGTAGCTATTTGGCGTAACATCTTTTCACAGTAAACAAAAATAATTTTTTTTTTTTTTTTTTAAATCCTTCAAAAGTTTTGCTGAAAACACAAAAATAAGCAGGACAGAAGGATAGGGAAACTTTACCAGATGAAATTAAGGGGGTAGGCATCTACATGGCAAATGAGGTGTAATATTGAAAAATGGAAAGTAATGCACTTGGGGAGGTTAAAAATATTAACGCAAGTTTCTCACTAGGGGGAGAACCTCCTGGGGCATTCCAGGATGGAGATCCTCCTGGGGCAATCCCAGGATGGAGATCCTCCTGGGGCAATCCCAGGATGGAGATCCTCCTGGGGCAATCCCAGGATGGAGATCCTCCTGGGGCAATCCCAGGATGGAGATCCTCCTGGGGCAATCCCAGGATGGAGATCCTCCTGGGGCAATCCCAGGATGGAGATCCTCCTGGGGCAATCCCAGGATGGAGATCCTCCTGGGGCAATCCCAGGATGGAGATCCTCCTGGGGCATTCCCAGGATGGAGATCCTCCTGGGGCATTCCCAGGATGGAGATCCTCCTGGGGCATTCCCAGGATGGAGATCCTCCTGGGGCATTCCCAGGATGGAGATCCTCCTGGGGCATTCCCAGGATGGAGATCCTATCCTCCTGGGGCAATCCCAGGATGGAGATCCTCCTGGGGGTCCTAGTAAAAGAAAGAATGAGCAATAGCATGCAATGTCAAGCTGCAGCAAGCAAAGCCAACAGAATATTACCATGCATATAAAAAGGAGGATTCGCTACAGAGATAAAACTATAATCCTACCACTTTATAAAACTCTGGTTCAGCCACATCTGGAATATTCCGTCCAGTTCTGGTCACCAATCCTCAGGAAGGATGTGCTGGAGAGAGTCCAGAGAAGGACAACACAATTGGTAAGGGGGCTGGGGGACCTCCGTTATGAGGAATGACTTCAAGCACTAAATGTATTCTCCTTGGAGAAGGTGATATGATGGCGATATACAAATATATCTCAATGTTGCGTAGATGGGAAAACTATTCAGTCTCAGGGAGTGTAAGAAGATACAGGGCCACACAATGAGATTGGAAGAGAAGCTGTTTGACCTTAAGCTGTGTAGGGGGTTTTTCACTGTCAGGGTGGTAAGGATGTGGAACTCATTCAGTGGTATCAGCAGGAAGTATTGATAGTTTTGACTCTTTGACATCAACACAATATACAGGAAAATTATCCACACACCCACGCAGGTTGAACTGGATTGACTAATGTCTTTATTCAAGGTTGCCAACTATGTCTTATGCGATCTCCCATCCCTTCGCACCCTCTATGCCAGCCCTCAAAAATTCCACTCGCCTGCCTCGCATTTTGCGAGTGGATTTTGAAGGCTGGCCAGCATGGGCTGCCTGGGAGGCGGGGGGTGAGCACCGCCGGCCGGCGGGTTGTATGGGATTCCTTCTCCCAGTGCTGGATGGATGATCAGAGAGTGAGAGACATCACTAGCGGCTTTCATTTCAATAGCCGAGTGTTCCCCGCACTCGCTGACGCACACAGCCCCGCCCCCTGGTCCCGGGGAATTAGACGAGTGCCAAGCAGTGGGACATTGCCAACAGCAATTTAAATCAAAGCTGTTCCAGTAATGTCCCTCGTGCTCTTATCCGGCCGGCAATGCTCTTACTCTCCTCTGCTCCCCTGCCTGGGTGGACACGGGCGAGGCTGCCTGGGTGGACACGGGCGAGGCTTCATTGGTGGGCACGGATGAAGTTGCTTAATTCTGCATAAAACATTTAAGTGTCATTTCATGAGATAATTTATGAGGGCGTGTTTAGGGGCAGGGTAGGGGTTGGTCAACTGGTGGCAGGTAACCCTTGAGGCCTGGCTAGTAGCTCAGGACTTGCAGGATGCCAAGCGGCGGGAAAACAGCAATTTAAATCAAAGCTGTTCCACTAATGTCCCTCGCGCTCTTATCCGGCCGGCAATGCTCTTACTCTCCTGCTTCCCTGCCTGGGCGGACACGGGCGAGGCTGCCTGGGCGGACACGGATGAAGTTGCTTAATTCTGCATAAAACATTTAAGTGTCATTTTATGAGAATTTATGAGGGCGTGTTTAGGGGCAGGGTAGGGGTTGGATTGGTCAACTGGTGGTGAGTAACCCTTGAGGCCTGGCTAGTAGCTCAGGACTTGAAATTTTGAGCCCTGCTCTATGGTATTATTTGAGTGGCAGCCATATGTAATGTTCACGTCTGACCTGTAACATTCTCCTCTTTCTTCAGTTCCTATGAACCACCCGTTCCGCGATATGACCATCAACTCCTACCACCTGTCAATGCCAGGGGAATTCGGCACATTCCACTACAACTCCCCAATACCGCGAGGGGCATGGAGGGGCCACCACAGAATGCACAGGAGGAGAGAGGGGAAGCCAATGCACCCATATCACCGACCTCTACCATATTCATCCCGGATCTAGCAGCTAGAGAAAACCAATGATGTCCATTAGTGGGCAATGTCCACCTCGGTTTTACCTTTTTTATCCCCTTTCTACCTCCTGTTATCTCCCCATAAAGGCGTGGCACTACGTGTCCTGGGAAAATTGACTAAAACCATTGGTCGTAGAATTCCTGGACAGGAACAAGTTTTTTTGCACTTTTTCTCGTTTTTGAAAGTTATTCTTCATTTCAAAGAAGCACTCAAAATGATTCCTTCTAAGTATTGACACTGATCTCTTAGCACCAAAACATTGGTTTGGCCTGGAAAGTTCAACTCCAGAATCCATTCAAGCTGAATTGGGCCATTTATTTTTTTTTCTCCTGGAAGCCCCACAATTTCATTCCAGGAAGACTTTCACATGCCTTGGACTTTAAAATGTGTTGCTGTGAAGAGAAAAGTATTTTTCGGTGTGCGCTGCTAAGTGATGTTGAACATCTCTTGTTCTTTGAAGAAAGTTGGTTACACTGAAGTGTTCAAAGATTTTCTTATGTTTAAAGCACTTTTTTTTTATGTTTTTGTGCTGAAAGTGTGTTTTGTTGCATATTTTTATATATATATTAAGAGATATAATAACAGTATTTTTTTATTTCCCTGTTTTGTAAAGTGACTGTTGCTAAAAATATTTTTGGTACCCCCCTGCAAGGAAGATACTTAATATTGTGATGTTCTATAAGGGTTTCTTAAATAAAAGCCACTTGTAGCCATAGATGGTTCATATTTTGGCTGGTTCAGCATGGACCATCTATGGTCGACTTTAAATATCCACTTGGTGAAGTGTTGGGTTGGAATTCGGCTGGATCTAGAGGCTATCACTCAATTGCTAGGTACAATAAGGGCTTCATATACAGAGTGGGAGAGACGAGAAACAAGCAATGTTACCCCCCCAGCTCCACTGCCAATATGGAAGTCCACATGCTGTGATCCGGTGCTCTAGCCCCAAATACAATACTTGAATGTTACCCCCCCCAGCTTCACTGCCAATATGGAAGTCCACGAGCTGTGATCCGGTGCTCTAGCCCCAAATACAATACTTGAATCAAAAAAGGGCAGGCACCTCTTGAAATAAAAGTCCTTTATTGGATACAAGCTATAACTGACGCGTTTCGGCTAAGAAGCCTTGCTTTGAAGAAGGCATCTTAGCTGAAACGCGTCAGAATATAGCCTGTAGCCAATAAAGGACTTTAATTCAAGAGCACCTGAGTTGCCAGCCCTTTTTTGATTCAAAGAGTGGGAGAGAAGGTTGCTTGAGATTCAAGAGCTATTGAAAGTTTGCTTCGGGCAGATCCTAAGCAATGGGGAACATCCATGTTCATCAACAGACAAAATTCTAGAAAATTCAGCTGTCATGTATTTTTTTCAGCGCATTGGTCAACTGGCTTTTAAGGCTCTTCCAGCTTTGCTGTACATTACAGGCGCTCTTGAACATAAGTGGGACTTGCATATTGTTATGTTTGCTGTGAAATTGTATGTTTAAAAGCTGTGAAAAACCGTGACCTCCATTCGTTTTAAAGTCAACCTGTGAAGAAAGGAGATGTAGGCAGGATACAGTGCCCATACCCCCCTACACCTGCCCAGAGGTTCCTCCTGTGTTTTTCAGGGAGTCCTCTAGTTATGAGCACACTTCCTGCACCCATCCCATGACCTCCAGTTCCAAGCTTTGCCACCTCCCCGACCTCCATCCAGTCTGGACCCTGCAAGTGCCCATAGAGAGGGGCCTTAACCTTGGTCTGACAGGATGTGTTAATCCTGGGTATGAGGCTCCCCCAGGTAGCATAGAGCCAGTTTGATGCCAGTGTGTATTGCTTTTTGCAGCTGCCAAAACTTCAGCATGCTGCTGGAAGTGACAGGTTCACTTTAAACAAACCACGCTGAGTGATGCTGCAAACCCACCTATAAAATTCCGATTTTTACTGCATCCCATGTAATTTTTTCATTGCAGGAGGTTAGAAGGCAACTTATTGGTTATTAAATGGTACTGGTTGTGTTTTGATAGCTAGGATAGTGATGGTTGCTGGCTGTGCACCAATAGCTGGGCTGGTGCTGGTTGCTGGCTGTACACCAGTAGCTGGGCTGGTGGCTGGCTGTACGCCAGTAGCTGGGCTGGTTGCTGGCTGTGCGCCAGTAGCTGGGCTGGTGGCTGGCTGTGCGCCAGTAGCTGGGCTGGTGGCTGGCTGTGCGCCAGTAGCTGGTGCTGGTGGCTGGCTGTGCGCCAGTAGCTGGTGCTGGTGGCTGGCTGTGCGCCAGTAGCTGGTGCTGGTGGCTGGCTGTGCGCCAGTAGCTGGTGCTGGTGGCTGGCTGTGCGCCAGTAGCTGGTGCTGGTGGCTGGCTGTGCGCCAGTAGCTGGTGGCTGGCTGTGCGCCAGTAGCTGGTGGCTGGCTGTGCGCCAGTAGCTGGTGCTGGTGGCTGGCTGTGCGCCAGTAGCTGGTGCTGGTGGCTGGCTGTGCGCCAGTAGCTGGTGCTGGTGGCTGGCTGTGCGCCAGTAGCTGGTGCTGGTTGCTGGCTGTGCGCCAGTAGCTGGTGCTGGTGCTGGTGACTACTATACCCTCTAAATGAATAATTGAGCAGAATCTGCCTGCTTAAGAGTCAAACGCCAAAGCTTTATGGATGGAGTGGGGGGAGGGGTTCACCAAGTTGGGAAATAAGAATCCAAGTTTTTGCTAAAGTGCTGCTTTAAGACCGTTTTTCGTGGTTATCTGCTGGGTCATTCACTCCACTTCTCAGGGCTATGGTGATATCACCCAACCTAGTGTGGCCTTAGGGTGAGGATTCACGGTTTTCTCGTTTTGTACTTAATTTCTTTAAATGCAGCAGGAGGAATGAGACTCGGCTTGTTACAGTACAGAATTGGATAATGAAAAATTGATTGATCAGTTTGAAACTGGAATTTCTGATACGTTGTTGCTGGGTTTTCAGCAGAGGTCTGAGTGATCCATTGCCTCTGTCCATTAGTTTTGGGTGGATGCTCACTTTAAGTGTCCCTGTAGTTACCCTAGGGGGGGGGGTGTATGTGTAACCGTATTCCAGATACCCGCCGCCGAGGGGAAGTAACCACAAGTGATGTAGAAAGACCTTTTTCTTTTTTGTTTTTCAGTCTATTTAACCCCATCATGGCTGCGTTGGTATGCAGTGTAGGTGGGGGTGACCTGAGCCACCATGTACATAGTTTGTCGGTATATTTGTTTTTGTGGAGATGTATTATGCTGACATTTCATTGTTTGTTTGTCTTTTGTTAATGTTCAGATACATTTATTTTCTTGCATTTTGCAATAAAGTGTTTCTATAAAAATCTGCAATGGTGCTATTTTTATTTTTTTTTATTATTATTATTTTATTTTTTTATTTTTTTTAACAAACGTTTTTATTAGCGAACAACAAAGAAAAGGTACAAACCGTGTCATTACAGTAGGTCATTCATCGATGAGGCACATATTTATACAGAATAACACATCACATAATGCTTCCATAGGGGGATCAGTAGAAGGAGAGCTAAGTCTGCTTAGGTCAGGGTTGAGGGGACAGAGCAACATAGCCATTACCAGATCACTCTGGTCTATCAAGCATCACTATCTTTTATCGATGCCTGAAAAATAAACCAATTAAAGGAAAATCAAAAAAAGGGAAAATTTGTCCTCCCTGTGGAGAGGTATTCACCCGGGGATAGAAAAAGACCCCCGGGGGCACAGTTCTTGAACTTTGCATTGAAGCAGTGTTAAACAAGGCAACTAGTAGTATGTTCGTTCCCACACATCCGGGTCCAAGGGGTAGGAGTGGGATGGGGTGCTCAGATACACATGTCCTGCAGGAGTTCATGTTGAGGGAAAGGTCATCCGTTCGTCCCAGGCAAGTGGACCCACTGTGGGGATGTGTGGGTTTCCTTCAGGTCGGAGATCGAACAGTCAGGGGCCAAACTTGGACTTAGGCACAGTAGAGGGGAAAGAAACAGGAGTAAAGCCCATCCAGCATAGGAGGAGGGGGGGGGGGGGGGTCAGGGGTTAGCTGCCAGGTCTGGCCGTCATGGTGAGGGATCAGTGGGATATAAAGTCATCAAGAAAATAGCTCACCCGGCCTGGCTTGTAGAGACAACAAAAAAAAAAAAAGCTATGGGTCCTCTGTAGTGTGGAGGATTCATCTGCGTGGAAGCGAGTCCAGCCAGTTAGAGGCATCTTCAGGCGACGTGAAGAACTTTAACGCTTCTCCATCCTGTACTCTAAGGCATGCTGGAAAAAGCATGCTATATTTCAGGCCTTTTTGGCGGAGGGCAAGTTTCACCTGATCGAATGATTTTCTCAGCTTCTGAGTCTCGGCGGAGAAGTCAGGGAAGATCATGAGACGTGCCCCATCAAGTCTCAGGGCATCAATTTTCCTGCTCTCCCGCAGCACAGTATCCCTGTCTCTATAATTTAGGAGCCTGAGTATAAGGGTTCGCGGGGGGGGCCCCAGGAGGGCCGCGAGCAGCCGGCATCCTGTGGGCTCACTCCACCGTAAAGAATGGTGAAAATGCCGCTTGAGGGAGCAATTGTTGGAGAAGCCGCTCCACATATGCCACAGGGTTGGGATCTTCCGCGCCCTCCGGCAAACCGATGATCCGGAGATTGTTCCGCCTATTGCGGTTTTCCGCGTCCTCGGCTCGGTATTCAAGGGCCCGGACCTTGGTGGTAAGGGTACGGAGGGTGGTGGAGTGGTCACGGAGCACGTCTTCAGCATCACCCACCCGCCGCTCGGCTTCCGTCAGGCGGGACCTGAATTTATCCATGTCCTTGCGGATCAACCCCATCTCCATCTGCATGGCGTCTATCTTACCAGTCAGGGTCGTCTGGCAGTTGTTGATGGCCTGCATCAAGGCAGTAAAGTTGTCCTGGTCTTGTATGGCTGGGTCAGGGCCCTCGGTCTGCGACGCCATATTGGATCGGGAGCAGGCCTCAGTCCCCGCACCACGAGGATGGTGAAGCTGCTTAGGGGCTTTCTGGGGTGCCACCGATCTCCGCTTATAGGGCATACCAGTCCCAGGGATCACGGGTAAGGAGTTGATGGCTTCAAGCACGTTTGTGTCCGCAGGGAAGCGGGGTTATAGCAGGCAGGCTAGCGGAGCTCTCTCACTAAGCCTCCGCTCCGGTCACCATCTTGGACACGCCCCCCCATTATTATTATTTTTAGTATTATTTTTTAACCACTTCCTGCGTGGCCTATAGCAGAATGAGGGCCGGGCATTGGTTCCGTTATCCTGACTGGTCATCATACAACGTCTTTCAGGATAACAAGCCAGCGTGGTAACCGGTGGTGCGGTGTGTCACTCTGACTCGCCACGTCTCCGATCCACGTCTACAGCCTCTGACGGTGGATCTTTACCATGTGATCAGCTGTGACCAATCACAGCATGAACCAGGAAGTGCTGGTAATCGGCTTTTCCTCGGTTCGCGCTGGCGGGGAGAGCCGATGGGCGGCTCTCCTGTCAGAGAATGGGCTGTGCTCTGATAATCATTGATTATCAGCGCAGCCCCCATCAGAGGTGCCCACCACTGCTGCAAATCAGTGCCCATCAGCTGCCACCCATCAGTGCCCACCCAAATCGCCATTCAGTGCCCATAAAAGTGCCATCTGTCGGTGCCACCTATTAGTGCCCATCAGTGCTGCCTATCGGTGCCCATCAATTCTAAATATTAGTGCCTCAGTGCCCGTCAGTGAAGGAGAAAACAACATTTTATCACGGGAACAAACTTATTTAATTTTTTTAAATTTCGGTCTTTTTTTTTTTTTTTTTTTAGTTTGTTTAGCAAAAAATAAAAAACCCCAGTGGTGATTAAATACCACCAAAAGAAATCTCTATGGGAAAAAAAATTATTAAAATGTAGTTTGGGTACAGTGTAGCACGACCGCGCAATTGTCATTCCAAGTGCGACAGCGCTGAAAGCTGAAAATTTTGTCCTGGGCAGGAAGGGGGTGTAAGTGCCCCGTATGGAAGTGGTTAAACCATTTCTCCATCTGGTCCACCAAGAGTCACTCTCTCTTCTCCTCGTCAGTCCATAAAACCTTTTTTAAAAATCTGTCTTCAGATATTTTTTGGCCCAGTCTTGTTCAGTGGTGGTCGGGTTTCAGCCTCCCTTACCTTTAGACATGTCTCTGAGCAGTGAACATCTTGTACTTCTGGGCACTCCAGGTAGGTTGCAGCTCTAGAATATAATTGGAGGATAATGGGTTCCTGGTAGCTTCACATTTGATTCTTCTCAAATTTTTGGCAGATAATTTGCATCTTTTTTTTTTTTTCTCAACACCTTTCTTACGACTCTGTTGACTATTTGCAACAAAATGTTTGATTCTGTGATCACACCCCAATATGAGTTGAGTTCAGAAGTATCTTGATTATAGCGCGGGTTTTACCCCGAACGGTCCCGATGCGCTTGGCGGAGTCCCTGGAGAAACCCAGGGACTAGGAGGAGACGGCAACAGCAAAGCGGCATGGAAAATGGAACCGGAAAGGCTTGTGTGAAGAGCCAAGTCTTCAATTTCTGGCGAAAGACCAGGCTGGTAGGGGCCTCCTGGAGCTCGGCAGGGAGGCTATTCCACAGCACGGCACCCTGGCATATCTTGGCAATTCCAAGAGTGCTGCATCCCTCTGAAAGGCTTTTTACAATTTTTGACTTTTCAGAGTCGGTTAAATCTCCTTTGGCCCATTTTGCCTGAGGAAAAGAAGCTGCCTAATAATTATCCGCTTCCCGACCGCCAACTGCATATATACGTCAGCAGAATGGCACGGCCAGGCAAAACCACGTACAGGTACGTGGCCCTTTGATTGCCTGGCGCGCGCGCACGACCCGGTCGGGAGCTCCGGGACCAGCGGACCCGATCGCCGCTGGTGTCCCGCGATCGGGTCACAGAGCTGAAGAACGGGGAGAGGTCTGTGTAAACAAACCTCTCCCCGCGCTTCCTACACTGCCTGTCATTGATCGGCTGTTCCCTGTCATCGGGAAAGCCGATCAGTGATGTCGGACGTCAGCCCTGCCCCCTAATGTAAAAAAAACACACACGTCACAGCCCATAACCCCTCCCCTCCCCCTAGCGGTTAACTCTTTCACTGCCAGTGTCATTTATACAGTAATCAATGCATTTAAATAGCATTGATTGCTGTATAAATGACAATGGTCCCAAAAATGTCCGATGTGTCCGCCATAATGTCGCAGTCACAATAAAAATCGCTGATCGCCGCCATTACTAGTAAAACAAAAAATATTAATAAAAATGCTATAAATGCAAACCAATCAATCGCTAATTGCGATTTTATTTTTTATTTTTTTACCAAAAATATATAGAAGAATACGTATCAGCCTAAACTGAGGGAAAAAATGTTTTTTTTTATATATTTTTGGGGGATATTTATTATAGCAAAAAGCAAAAAATATTGCATTTTTTTTTCAAAATTGTTGCTCTATTTTTGTTTGTAGCGCAAAAAATAAAAACCGCAGAGGTGATCAAATACCACCAAAAGAAAGCTCTATTTGTGGGAAAAAAAGGACGTCAATTTTGTTTGGGAGCCACGTCGCACGACCGCGCAATTGTCAGTTAAAGCGACGCAGTGCCGAATCGCAAAAAGGGGCCTGGTCCTTTGGCTGCCAATTGGTCCGGGGCTGAAGTGGTTAAACACACCTTGATATAGAGTGTTAGGCCTCCCTTTTTACACTAATACACGTCTCTTGATATGCTTAAATCCGATAAGCATTCACGTTTTATACAGCTTGGAGTTGAACAATATGCATAAAAATGATGATTTGGTCAAAATACTCAGTTGCCTAATAATTTTGCACACTGTGTATAAGAAGAGATTCACAGACCTGGTGATAAGGCAAAGATGTGAGGGAAGAAAATACAATAAGAATATTTATCAAACAGATACAATGTTCTTTAAACAAATCTTGGCGAATGGGTTTTGTATTGCGTTTTATCTATGCATATACAGTTGTGCTCATAAGTTTACATACCCTGGCAGACTTTGATTTCTTGGCCATTTTTCAGAGAATATCAATGATAACACAAAATTTTTTCTCCCACTCATGGTTGGTGTTTGGCTGAAGCCATTTATTATCAATCAACTGTGTTTACTCTTTTTTTAAATTGTAATCGCAACAGAAACTACCCAAATGACTCTGATCAAAAGTTTACATACCCCAGTCCTTAATACCGTGTATTGCCCCTTTTAACATCAATGACAGCTTGAAGTCTTTTGTGATACTTGTGGATGAGGCTCTTTATCTTCTCAGATGGTGAAGCTGCCCATTCCTCTTGGCAAAAGGCCTCCAGTTCCTGTAAATTCTTGGGCCGTCTTCCATGAACGGCACGTCTGAGATCTCCCCAGAGTGTCTCAATGATATTGAGGTCAGGAGACTGAGATTGGCCACTCCAGAACTTTCACTTTATTCTGCTGTAGCCAATGACAGGTGGACTTGGCCTTGTGTTTTGAATCATTGTCATGTTGGAATGTCCAAGTACGTCCCATGTGCAGCTTCCTGGCTGATGAATGCAAATGTTCCTCCAGTATTTTTTGATAACATTCTGCATTCATCTTGCCATCAATTTTTGACCAAATGTCCGGTGTCTTTGTAGCTCACACATCTCCAAAACATCAGCGATCCACCTTCGTGTTTCACAGTAGGAATGGTGGACCTTTTCATCATAGGCCTTGTTGACTTCTCTCCAAATGTAGTGTTTGTGGCCAAAAAGCTTAATTTTGGTCTCATCACTCCAAATGACTTTGTGGCAGAAGGTTTGAGTCTGGTCTCTGTGCTGTTTGGCGTATTGTAAGCGGGATACTTTGTGGCATTGTGTAGTAATGACTTTCTTCTGGTGACTCGACCATGCAGCCCATCTTTCCTCAAGTCCCTCCTTATTGTGCATCTTGAAACAGCCACACCACATGTTTTCAGAGAGTCCGTTATTTCACCTGAAGTTATTTGTGGGGTTTTCTTTCCATCCTGAACAATTTTCCTGGCAGTTGTGGCTGAAATTTTAGTTGGTCTACCTGACCGTGGTTTGGTTTCTACAGAACCCCTCATTTTCCACTTCTTGATTAGAGTTTTAACACTGCTGATTGGCATTCTCAATTCCTTGGATATCTTTTTATATCCCTTTCCTGTTTTATACAGTTCAACTACCTTTTCCCGCAGATCCTTTGACAATTCTTCTGCTTTCCCCATGACTCAGAATCCAGAAACGTCAGCGCAGCACTGGATGAAAGATGCAAGGGTCTGTCAGGAGTCCAGAAACTCATTGACCTTTTATACACACACACTAATTACAAGCAAACAGATCACAGGTGAGGATGGTTACCTTTTAATAGCCATTCAAACCCCTTTGTATCAACTTGTGTGCATGTTATCAGGCCAAAATCACCGGGGTATGTAAACTTTTTATCAGGGCCATTTGGGTAGTTTCTGTTGCCCTTATGATTTAAAAAGTGTAAACACAGTTGATTGATAATAAATGGCTTCAGCCAAACAATAACCATGAGTGAAAGAAAAGTTTTTGTGTTATTCATATTCTCTGAAAAATGGCCAAGAAATCCTAAATTCTGCCAGGGTGTGTAAACTTATGAGCACAACTGTATAGAGGTTCTAATTTAACCACTTCAATACCGAGCCATTTTACACCCTTCCTTACCAGAGCACTTTTTGCGATTCGGCACTGCGTCGCTTTAACTAACAATTGCGCGGTCGTGCGACATTACACCCAAACAAAATTGATGTCCTTTTTTTTCCCACAAATAGAGCTTTCTTTTGGTGGTATTTGATCACCTCTGCGGTTTTTATTTTTTGCGCTATAAACAAAAGAAGAGCGACAATTTTGAAAAAAAACACTATTTTTTACTTTTTGCTATAATAAATATCCCGTTTTTTTACTCAGTTTAGGCCGATACGTATTCTTCTACATATTTTTGGTAAAAAAAAATCGCAATAAGCGTATATTGATCGGTTTGCGCAAAAGTTATAGCGTCTACAAAATAGGGGATAGATTTATTGCATTTTTTTTTTTTTTTTTTTTACTAGTAATGGCGGCGATCTGCGTTTTTTTTTTTTTTTTTTTTTTCGGGACTGCGACATTGCGGCGGACACTTCGGACACTTTTGACACATTTTTGGAACCATTCACATTTACACAGCGATCGTTGCTATAAAATTGCATTGATTACTGTGTAAATGTGACTGGCAGGGAAGGGGTTAACACTAGGGGGCGCTGCAGGGGTTAATGTGTTCCCTAAAGAAGTGATTCTAACTGTGGGGGGAGGGGACTCACAAGGGGAGGAGATCGATCAGTGATCCTCCGTACTGGGAACACATGATCGGTCTCCTCTCCCGCTGACAGGACGTGGAGCTGTGTGTTTTACACACACAGCTCCACGGTCCCGTTGTTTTAACGGGCAATCGCGGGTGCCCGGCGGACATCGCGGCTGCCGGGCACTCGCACCGGGTCCCGAGCGAAGCCGCGCGCGCCCCCTAGGCGGCCAGGAAGGAGAGGACGTCATATGACGCCCACCCAGGATGGGAGATCCACCTTGTGGGCGTCATATGACTATGGGCGGGATGGGAAGTGGTTAAATGATGGTTAATTCAATTTTCATGTAAGAGGTTTCTCCAAAAGGATGGCCTAAAAAGAATGTCTCTTCCTTTTCTCCTTGGACAAATACAGTATATCATTCTTATTTGTAAGAATGTTTTTCATATTATAAAGAATGGATGTATGGCAAGAAAAACAATGAGCCTAGCATAGTCGCACAAATACATTAAACACAATGTGTTTTTAAACATAAAAATGGTAGCATAGGCGTGCGCAGGGGCTGTGCCAGGACACGCCCTAATCACTCTGCGAAAATGGAAAGAGTATGGCACAACTGCAAACCTACCAAGACATGGCCGTCCACCTAAACTGACCGGGCCGGGCAAGGAGAGCATTCATCAGAGAAGAGCCAAGAGGTCCATGGTAACTCTGGAGGAGCTGCAGAGATCCACAGCTCAGGGGGGAGAGTCTGTCCACAGGACAACTATTAGTCGTGTTCTCCACAAATCTGCCCTTTATGGAAGAGTGACAAGAAGAAAGACATTGGAGAAAGAAAGTCATAAGAAGTCCTGTTTGTAGTTTGTGAGAAGCCATGTGGGGGAGGGGAGCAAACATGTGGAAGAAGGTGCTCTGATCAGATGAGACCAAAATTGAACTTTTTGGCCTAAAAGCAAAACACTATGTGTGGGGGAAACTAACACTGCCCATCACCCTGAACACACCATCCCCACCGTGAAACATGGTGGTGGCAGCTTCATGTGGTGGGGATGCTTTTCTCCAGCAGGGGCAGGGAAGCTGGTCAGAGTTGATGGATGCACTCTAGATGTGCAAAGCTGGTAGAGACGTCCCAAAAAAGATTTGCAGCTGTAATTGCAGAGAAAGGAGGTTCCATACAAATGTACACCACACTTTTCAGTTATTTTTTTCCATCAAGAATGTTTGAAAACTATTTATCATTTTCCTTGCACTTTACAATTTTATGTGCCACTTTGTGTTGGTCCATCACATAAAATCCCAATAAAATACATTTACGTTTTTGGTTGTAACATGACAAAATGTCAAGGGGTATGAATACATTTTCTAAGCACTTTATCGAAGACTGCCCATACACGATCATTTTTTTTTTCTGTTCAACCAGCAGGTTAAAAAAAATTTTTTTGAATGTGAATCCCTCCTGCTGAGCTATTGTATTCTGTCAGTAGGGAGCTTTCCCCGCCATCAGAACACAATGATCTGCGTAGGTGGCAAAAAGACCAGGGGCTTCAGCCCGAAGTCCAAGACCGAAACGGGGGGGGGGGGGGGGGGGGTGTGTGAATGTGTGGCTCTAGTGGCGCAGGGTTTTTTTGCTTGGCGGTGGGGTTGTGTGGCGGTGGGGTCACTTGCTGGTTGCTGCCTGGCTTACCAGTGCCCATCAATGCTGATCACTAAACTGACATACACACACTGGCCGACCTACCTGACATACACTGACCTACCCTGACCTCCCAGACATGCATACACTGACCTGCCTGACATACATACACTAACTTACCCCGACCTACATACACTGACTTACCCTGACCTACATACAGTGTCGTCCTCTGCTGATCACTAAACTGACTGACATACACACACTGGCCGACCTACCTGACATACACACACTGGCCGACCTACCTGACATACACACACTGGCCGACCTACCTGACATACACACACTGGCCGACCTACCTGACATACACACACTGACCGACCTACCTGACATACACTGACCTACCCTGACCTACCAGACATGCATACACTGACCTGCCTGACATACATACACTGACTTACCCCGACCTACATACACTGACTTACCCCGACCTACATACACTGACTTACCCCAACCTACATACACTGACTTACCCGGACCTACATACACTGACTTACCCGGACCTACATACACTGACCTGCCTGACATACATACACTAACTTACCCCGACCTACATACACTGACTTACCCCGACCTACATACACTGACTTACCCCGACCTACATACACTGACTTACCCCGACCTACATACACTGACTTACCCCACCCTACATACACTGACCTACCCTGACCTACCAGACATGCATACACTGACCTGCCTGACATACATACACTAACTTACCCCGACCTACATACACTGACTTACCCCGACCTACATACACTGACTTACCCCAACCTACATACACTGACTTACCCGGACCTACATACACTGACTTACCCGGACCTACATACACTGACCTGCCTGACATACATACACTAACTTACCCCGACCTACATACACTGACTTACCCCGACCTACATACACTGACTTACCCCAACCTACATACACTGACTTACCCGGACCTACATACACTGACTTACCCGGACCTACATACACTGACCTGCCTGACATACATACACTAACTTACCCCGACCTACATACACTGACTTACCCCGACCTACATACACTGACTTACCCCGACCTACATACACTGACTTACCCCGACCTACATACACTGACTTACCCCAACCTACATACACTGACCTACCCTGACCTACCAGACATGCATACACTGACCTGCCTGACATACATACACTAACTTACCCCGACCTACATACACTGACTTACCCCGACCTACATACACTGACTTACCCCGACCTACATACACTGACTTACCCCGACCTACATACACTGACTTACCCCGACCTACATACACTGACCTACCAGACATACACTGACCTACCTGGCATACGCACACTGATCTACACTGACCTGACATGCATACACTGACCAACACTGACCTACCTGACACACACTGACATACCTACCTGACATACATACACACACTGACTGACCTATCTGACCAGGCGGAGACAGACTTCATGTGTCCAGGTCCTGCAGCAGCAGCTCAGCCATGGTGCTGGTTTGCAAGGCAGCCAGAGGAGAGGAGGAGGGCCGAGCAGGAATCGATGTGGCACAGCGGCCGCATTGTAATTCCCGCCTTCTGGGGCCTTCCTCCTGTTCCAGTCACATCGAGCTGGGAGACGCCAGGGATGCCTCTCTCGCTCGCTCTCTTGCTCTCTCTTCCCTGTTTGATCCTGCTGCTCTGCACTCCACGGCGCCACCGGACCAGCGGCGGGACGCTCCAGTCCAGGAGTCGCAGGCCAGGCCCCACGAGCACTAGCGTGGAGGAAGTGCAATCCTCCTCCGCTTTGAATGCTGGGCAGTGTGTGCAGGAAGGAAGTTGCAGCCGTGACATCACTGGTTGCTAGGCGGCTCTAGCGACCAAGAGTAGAGTCTGGTGGGGGCGGACCTGGAGCCGGAGCCAGCACTACCACGGCTCAGTCCTCCCCTGTCCCCTGCATTCTGGACCGGGACAAGAGACTCGGGGCTGTAGCCCCAATAGCCACCCCCCCCCAGCAACGCCTATGGATGTTGGCTATAGCCGGCAGCACTGATCCATCAGGAAAAACCTGACAGGCTGCTTTGTACAGAAGTCGACCAATAGATTAACTTCTGTTCAACCAGCTAGCCCATAAGTAGATTAAAAATTCATCCGGTTTCTCCTTTAGACTTGTAAGCTAATTTCTTTTTTTTTTTTTTAAGTTCAACTTTCAGAACAAATTACCGTATTTATCGGTGTATAACACGCACCGGCGTATAACACGCACCCCAAGTTTAGGAGGGAATTTTAAGGAAAAAAAGTTTTAGGAGGGAAGTTTAGGGGAAAAAAAAAAAAACTTACATTTAAGCGTCATTTGCAGCCTTGCCCAGCGTCTTTTGCAGCCTTGCCCAGCGTCATTTGCAGCCTTGCCCAGCGTCTTTTGCAGCCTTGCCCAGCGTCTTTTGCAGCCTTGCCCAGCGTCATTTGCAGCCTTGCCCAGCGTCATTTGCAGCCTTGCCCAGCGTCATTTGCAGCCTTGCCCAGCGTCATATGCAGCCTTGCCCAGCGTCTTTTGCAGCCTTGCCCAGCGTCATTTGCAGCCTTGCCCAGCGTCATTTGCAGCCTTGCCCAGCGTCTTTTGCAGCCTTGCCCAGCGTCTTTTGCAGCCTTGCCCAGCGTCATTTGTAGCTTGCCAGCGTCATTTGCCTTGCCCACGTTTTAAATTTCCTGCCGCGAGACAAACCGTGCATGCGCCGCCGAAAAAGACCGAACCGTGGCCGAAAAAGGCCGAGCCGACTGTTCGGCTCCGCTCGGAGTCCCGCCTCCCTGCTGTTTCGGGAGCGAGCGCAGGGAGGCGGGACTACGAGCGGAGCTGAACAGTCGGCTTCGGCCTTTTGCGGCCGCGGTTCAGTCTTTTTCGGCGGCGCATGCGCGGTTTGTCTCGCTTTTTTTGGTCATTTTTTGGGGGGGTATCGGCGTATAACACGCACCTACGACTTTCCCCCCATTTTAATGGGGAAAAAGTGCGTGTTATACGCCGATAAATACGGTATGCACTAAAATACTGTGTACATGTAATTTACTCAAAGTGGTTGTAACCCCTTCCATATACCCAGTGCAGTGACTGGCCTCAGGTGATACAAAGAGATGAGACAAATCCTCCTACATAAGTTGTACCTGTTTATCTGCACTGAGAGCTGATTGGAGGGAAGGGACACGTAACTTTCACAGAGCCAGAAAATAAATTTTTTCATCATTTTATTTTTATTTTTTTCTAATCTTTAAAATCCATAGAGGAAGTAGCAATGTCTTGGGAGCACACAGAGAATATTGTACTACTGCTAATAGATTAAAGGTGATTAGTCTCAAAGAGACCAATAAATTATTCTTTGCAAACAACCAATTTGTGAAAGCAAAATAACAATCTCTTTATGTTGTCAGTAAGTCGTGCAATTATTTCTTAGCAAAATAATTACAGCCGCTGTGCTCTGCTTCTAATATTATTACATATTCATCTGAGGAACCATCACAGAGCGCGTTCTTTAGGGAATCGCAGATCTCATTTAAAGAAACGCGTTTATGGAAACAACAATTTACAACCCAAACAATGTACATTTTTCAATAAATTAAAAACGTCACTATGTCAAATTCTAAATTTCTATTGTTAGTCATGTTTCAAACAACCCAAACAGAAGTATTAGGAGGGCTGTATTATCGCTGGGACACTGAGGAGAAAAGCTGCGGTGTCAATCAGCAATAGCCCAGAAAACCTTATTCCAAACATTACCTTTATCCAGGCCATGAAAACACAGACTAACCTGTTGATTAGACGCTGGCCCGGTGCCCAGCAGTTTATTTAAACGCTTCTAACTGAGGCAGGTGTGCACCCCAGAGACCTGAGCGGCACCGCTGAGTAACAAATTTCAGGTGGCGAAGTCCCAAGGCTGATTTCTATACTTTTAAAGAACAACCATATAGCGCCTCTTATTCCACAATGAGAGAAGCTCTTCCCCCATTTCAAATGTAGCACCTTCATATGACTACTGGGTACCCTCTCATTCCACATCCAGGCAAAACACAGCTAGCAATCGCTATTTGTCCAGCAGATGCCTCCTGCTATACATAGCCGACATAGAGGACTGCCATGTGCACCACCTTATTCCACTGCTAGCATCCATTATAAAACCAGGTGCCCCCTTTATTCTGCAAAAAGCCTGAACCATGACTAGGACCTCTCATATGGCAGCCACTTGCACCCCTCATTAAAAGGTTACTTGACACCACTGTGTACTGTAACTCCCACAGCAGTGTCCTCTGTCCCCCATTTACCCCCACAGCAGTATCCTCCTCTGCCCCCCATTTACCCCCCCCCCCCCCCCCCCACAGCAGTATCCTCCTCTGCCCCGTTTACCACCCAAGCAGTGTCCTCCTCTGCCCACCTTAAACCACTCCCCCACAGGAGTGTCCACCTTTACCACCCACCACAGCAGTGTTCTCTCCCCCCCCCCCACAGCAGTGTCCTCCTCTCCCCCCTTTTGCCCCTCCTCAAGCAGTGTCATCCTCTGCCACCTTTACCACTCCCCCCCACACACACAACAGTATCCTCCTCCTGCCTCCCTCTACCCCCCGCAGCAGTGTCCTCCTCTGCACCCCCATTACCCCCCACACAGTAGTGTCTTCCTCTGCCCCCCTTTACCCCCACAGCAGTATACGGCTCTGCCCCCCTTTACCACCCCAAGCAGTGTCCTCCTCTGTCCCCCTTTACCACCCACCACAGCATTGTCCTCTTCTTTACCCCCCCACACAGCAGTGTCCTCCTCTGCCCCCTTTTACCCCTCCTCAAGCAGTGTCATCCTCTGTCCCCCTTTACCTCTCCCCCCCACACACACAACAGTATCCTCCTCTGCTTCCCTCTACCCCCCACAGCAGTGTCCTCCTTTTCCCCCCATTACCCCCCACAGCAGTGTCCTATACCCCCCACAGCAGTATCTGCCTCTGCCCCCCTTTACCCCCACAGCAGTATCTGCCTCTGCCCCCCTTTACCACCCCAAGCAGTGTCCTCCTCTGTCCCCCTCTACCACCCACCATAGCAGTGTTTTCTTCTTTACCCCCCCCCCCCCCCCCCCACAGCAGTGTCCTCCTCTGCCCCCCTTTACCCCCTTACATAGTGGTGTCCATCTCTGCCCCCCTTTACCTCCAACAGTGTCGTCCTCTGCCCCCTTTTACCCCTCCTCAAGCAGTGTCCTCCTCTGCCCCCCTTTACCCCCACAGCAGTATCTGCCTCTGCCCCCCTTTACCCCCACAGCAGTATCTGCCTCTGCCCCCCTTTACCACCCCAAGCAGTGTCCTCCTCTGTCCCCCTCTACCACCCACCATAGCAGTGTTTTCTTCTTTACCCCCCCCCCCACAGAAGTGTCCTCCTCTGCCCCCCTTTACCCCCTTACATAGTGGTGTCCATCTCTGCCCCCCTTTACCTCCAACAGTGTCGTCCTCTGCCCCCTTTTACCCCTCCTCAAGCAGTGTCCTCCTCTGCCCCCCTTTACCCCCACAGCAGTGTTCTGCCCCCCATTACCCCCCACAGCAGTATCCTCCTCTGCCCCCCATTACCCCCCCCCCCCACAGTAGCGTACTCCTCTGCCCCCATTACTCCCCACAGAAGTTTCCTCCTCTGACCCCTTTTACCCCCCACAGCAGTATCCTCCTCTGTCCACCTTAACCCACTCCCCTCACAGGAGTGTCCACCTTTACCACCCACCACAGCAGTGTTCTCTTCTCCCCCCCCCCCACAGCAGTGTCCTCCTCTGCCCCCCTCACACAGCGGTGTCCATCTCTGCCCCCTTTACCTCCAACAGCAGTGTCTTCCTCTGCCCCCTTTTACCCCTCCTCAAGCAGTGTCCTCCTCTGCCCTTTACCCCCCTTCCACACACAACAGTGTCCTTCTCTGCCTCCCCTTTAACCTCCCCGCCAGCAGTGTCCTCCTCTACCCCAATCCCCACAACAGCAGTGTTTCCTCCCCCAACAGCAGTGTCCTCTACTGCAACCTTCGTATCACCCAATCCCCCACCACAGTAGTGCCCTCCACCCCTCAACAGCAGTGTTGTCCCCTGCCCCCCCCCCCCCCGCAACGTTTTCCTTGTCTGCCCCCCTTCATCTTTTACAGCGGTGTAGCCACTTCCCTCTCAGATTTAACAGGGGCACACAACGGAGAGGAGGATGGGAGCTGCTCGAGCTAACTTTTCATGCTATCAAGCTAATAAATAGTGGTTAGGACTGCCCTGTGTCCTAGCAACAAATCATCTGCCAAGTACCTTGAAAGGTTAACTGGGGCAGTTGCTGCTCCTGCCCTGCCCTTGTGTCCTTTTTTTTGGGAAAAAAAAAGTTTTGTGCTTTACAAAAAACAAAACAACAGAATATCAGGGTAATGGCAGAGTATGGCAGGGTAATGGCAGAGTATGCCAGAGTATCGCAGGGTAAGGTATCGCAGGGTATGGCAGTGTATCGCAGGGTATATGGCAGAGTATCGCAGGGGTATGGCAGAGTATCGCAGTTGCTGCTCCTGCCCTCCGCCCAGTGCCTCCCGCCCTCCTCTCTGCATTGAGAATGACAGAGGTAGAGGGTGAGGAGAAAAAGCCAGATGGGACAGTGACTTGGTCCAGATTTGCACTACGGTCCACCATTTAGTGATGCTTGCTGTCATACAAAGGCCCACATGTATGTGTCCTCCAAGATCTTAGTTCTAGAAGCCAAGTAATGCGGAGCCTACTTTTTCTTCAGTCAAAATTCTCCATTTGCTGCAGAGCTAGAAGAGCTCACTTTGAAGCTTTCTTAATCAGCTATTCCCTGGCATAGCAATGGAGGCGGTACCTGGACCTCACTGTCAGGAAGACACTGGGCCGGCCCTGTGACCTGTGGGTACTGGGCTCTGTTGTGGAGCTCTCCAGACACTGTGAGACAAACTTTGGAGGGAAATTGAGATTTGAAAATTTAGAAGTTGATTGGCTTCACTCCCATTGAGACATTTTCGAAGTCTGAGAACATCCAGTTAGGGACAGGTGACATCCTTCTGTGTAGAGTGGGTTACAAGGCATGCTGGGTGTAATGCAAGATAGACTCATGGGAGCCAGACACTTGAATGCAAAGAGATTTATTTTCTCTTGAACAGAACTCACAGATACTCCTAAAGCATCACCCCACTGACCTGCTCGGTCCCTGGCTTGGCACACAAGGCTGCTCTGCAAGTGTCACCTCCGCTGGCTGGGTCCCTGGGCTTGACACCTGCTGAAGTTTCAAAATTCTTCACTGTCCCCGGTTGGTGAGAATACTGCTCCGGTACTTGTTTCAGCTACTCACTGTGGTCCCCGGTAACAAGGTGGTTGGTCCCTTAGTGGCGACAGCTTCCCCTCTACCTCCGACCACGACAGGTTCTCCGGCCGGCAGAACCGTCACTTATGGTTGGACTGCAAGCCGCAGTCCCAACCCTACGCTGCTCTCTTGCTTCTGGATAGGCCCTCAGACAGCCATGCAGCCAGATGTCCCCGGGATAGGCCTCAGACTCTGGCCTAGCAACCCGGGCGGCACAACACACGTCCACCCAGACAGCCGCCCAGGTGGCACAGAACCCCGATCACCTGACCCCATCCAAATACATAGGCTCTCCCAACAGACCAAGGGACTCAAAAAAATCCCTGCCCATTGGCTGAGATACCCCATCTATTCCTCTGTCCTTGCAATGCCCTTGTCTTGTCTAATGTCACCAGATACCCAGCCAAATAGTGACAGAAGAGAGAAGGGCAGAAATTCCTGAATTAGGGTGGAATCAATTGATCTCCTATCACTTGACCAAAGCAACTATACCTGGCAGGTAAATTTACAAGCAACCCTGCCTAACCATCAGGGTGCTACATCAGCTATAAAATGAAAGACAGAAGCTGACCTTTTGCCTTTGGGTAATGGCACTTGTTGAAGAACTGTTTGTCAAATAAAAGGTCCACATCAGTTGGTGGATGTGGTCTTCAGATGTACTCCTACGCTGGATTTCGGGTAACCAAGCATTTTCTTTTAGCTATCACGTCCTACAACAGATACCTTGGACAACTTTTTTCAGTCGGCGGCTGCAGCCAATCACATGGTACCTGGGGCAATCACAGCACCCTGTACCATGTTGTTAGCTGTAGCCCATCACAGCATGTCAACAGTAAGCAAGCTGTGATTAATAAAAACCATTCATGACAGCTAAAACGTATTGCTTATAACAGTGACCAATCATAGCGATTACATGATTCCCCGGGGCTGGGTACCGGGTGCCGTGATCCGCTGTGCCTAGGTCATGAGATGCCGCAGCTGCGGGAGCCAGCTCACATGTGCATCATGACGTAGCAGCAGGTCATGGTGCCTGCAGCTGTCGCCAGCTTCCACTAGGTTTACTGAGCGGGTTGGCAAGTGGTTAAACTAACATTGTTCAAAACAAAAAACATAGACATTTTTTTTTTTTTCAGGTTTAAATCTATAGATACCATAGAAAATAAAATCATTTTTGCAGGAGGCCTGGCCACTGCTGAAGATGGCCGCTCAGCTGTGATTCTCCTCTGACACTCGGCTCACTACAGCGGCTCACTCAGCCACTCGCAACCTCCCCACAAGGGACCTTACCTCACAGGGACATAACCGGGTTATAATGTCTCCGAGACATGGAGGGATCCTCTCATCAACCCTCCTCAGCCCCACCAGCAGATCGGGGTAAGAGAGCTGCAGATTTCCCTGCACATTCCCCTCACAAACATCCTTCTGCAAAAAAGAACCATTGGGCTGACCCCACAGGCACACAAGCAGTACTTCAGGCAGAACACACAACATCTCTAGCAGCCTTCCCTGCCTCTGAGAACACCATAAAAGCCATGCATCTCTCCCTCCAAATAGGTTTTCAAAATGAGCTGCGTTCCTCACTATCCCAGCTCACAAACATAATTGATGAGATTGATGATTGCACGGAGTGCCTAGAAAACCAGATTACTGAAGTAGTCAAAGCACATGATGAGATGGTCGATGCACACGAGGAACAAGCTGAACAGGTCTGCAAACTCCAACTAAAGGTGGCGGACCTCGAAGACCGCTTGCGATGCAATAACATTGAAATAAGGAGGATTCCTGAAGCGGTCAAGCCGAGTGACCTGATCCCATACTTGCAACAACTCTTTCTGAAACTAATTCTTGAACTGACCCCCAGAGACCTCCTCATGGATAGGGCACACAGAAACCCAAAACCTGCCCACCTCCCAGACACAGTTCCTAGGAATTTGCGACCGTCACAGCAACTTTAAGAGGCTGCAATATCGTCTACCGCTGGGGCTTTCCCACAAAGCTCCTAGTCACCTACCAAATCCAACAAATCACTATAACCACACCAAAAGACTGATACAAGAAGTTGCAAAATTGGGGCCTCTCACCACCTACTACACCCAACCCCCCGTGGAACAACGCAACTCATAAATCCTGAATTTGTCAGTAACTCCACTGAAACAAAAATGCAGCAAACACCGGTTAGTTCTGTCTGCCACTTTGTCTATTACTTCGGTGAATAGGCTGGCTCGCATTAGGCCTGTTACACGAGAGTCCCAAGTATTGGGAAGTTGTTAGTATTATTTCTAGATGTTCTTACTAGACTTACTTCGTGCTAGGGGTGTGTGAATTAAACACGACTGTGCCACGCACACAGCTTTGCATAAGCACAATTGTTATCGCTATATTCCATGCAAGTTAATTTGTGTATCTTTGCCTTTCTCTGTCGTCACATACTACTGTTCTGTTTTCTCAGTGAAAGTAGAACAAGTACAGGTATCATCTCTCTCTCCCTACTCCGGCATACCTAGAAGTGTCTTGAGACTGAAGTAGTGATCCTTCTCTGCTTCCGCGCTTCATTGCCAGTAGCTCACAACCATGTCAATACGAATCGCTACCATTAATGCAAAAGGCCTTAATTCCCCTTTTAAACGATCCAGATTATGGCGAGAAGCCTTATCCAAGATAACAGACATTCTGTGTGTGCAAGAGACACACTTAATGCACGGTAAAGCTCCCCCATGTCTTCATCGGTTATACCCTCACATCTTCCATGCACACGCAGCTAAAAATGTGCAGGGATTAATGATTGCCATTCGGAATTCCATCTCTTTCCAACTCCAACACCTTGATGCTGACCCATCTGGCAGATATATTATCCTAGATGGCATCTTTGACAATACACCATTGGTGGTTGTCAACATCTACGCACCCAGTACCCATTACAAAAAATTATTTAAACAAATTACGAGCAAATTGGCCCATTATCCAAAAGGGCCAATTATCCTATGTGGGGATTTTAATGATATAGCTGACCAAACAATTGACTTCTCTTCCCTTATGCGTATGGAAGACTTATTCGACCCCTGGCGCTGCCTGCATGGAGCGGAGAGGGATTACACATTTTATTCAGTAGCCCAAAAATCTTACTCTAGGATTGATCTCTTCCTGACACACAAAACCACCCTGCAATCCATTCCGCAAGCTGATATAGGCCTAATAACGTGGTCTGACTACGCACCAGTAACCATTACCCTTGCGCTTGGTGGAAACTGGGTAAAACACACTTCCCTGGATTATGACTGCATTCTCTCACAATCCAAGTGTCAGGAGGAGATTAAACTAGAAGTACAAAATCAACAGACTACCCGCTGTGCTGTATAAACGCTATGGTGAATCCCTTCTAGCTACGCTTTTGACAACTCTGAACGATGCAGTTTGCAGGGGTGCACTACCGGCTTCTATGAGAGAGGCCATCATTGTGGTGCTACCCAAGCCCGGTAAAGACCCCTTGCTTCCCGATTCTTACAGGTTGATATCACTGATAAACACGGACATCAAACTCTTGGCCAGAGTCCTAGCCACGCGTTTCGCAAAAAATGTGGTACCAGGACTGATACACCTTGATCAGTCAGGCTTCATTCCTGCTCGGTCAACAGCTTTGAATGTTAGACGACTATTTCTATGGGCGGTCCTGCGCAAATTTAAAGTAGGGAAACCCTTTCTTGCCTGGATTCAATTGCTATACACGGCTCCCAGCGCACAAGTTCAGATTAACAGGGTGTTATCCGAGGTTTTTTCATTACACAGAGGGACTAGGTAGGAATGTCCGCTATCCCCCTTACTCTTTGCCCTGACGCTGGAACCTCTGGCAGCCATAGTGAGGGCATCCCCTGAGGTGGTGGGCTTCCCTAGAGGGGAGAGGGTAGACAAACTCTCCCTCTATGCTGATGATACCCTGATATACCTTGGAGATACTGTGGGGTCCCTTGCAGCTGTCATGCAACTTATTGAATTATTTGGGCAGTATTCAGGCTTTGCCAATAACTGGCTTAAGTCTTCGCTATTGCCATTGGATCCGTTACCTGGTTCTCTCCCTCAAATAGCTTCACAGGTGGATGCGGTTACTTCATTTAAGTCCTTGGGGATTACTGTGTCGAGGGATGTTGGAGACTATATAGCATTGAACATTAAACCCATCCTGCAAAAATTCAAGCAAAAATGCACCAGTTGGTGTAGGTTGCCCCTTACTGTTACAGGTAGGGCCAACCTCATTAAAATGGTTTGGGCCCCCCAGTTGCTGCATGTTCTACACAATGCCTCAGTATGGATTCCGAAATATTGGTTTGAATTGAACTGCTGTGGAAATATGGTGTAGCAAGGATTAAACTGACTACCTTACAATTTCCCAAAGACCAGGGAGGGATGGTAGTACCTCACTCGCTCACATACTTTATGGCCACCCAGTTGCAGCATTTGACTGGCTGGGACCTCCCTATGGTGACGGACCCCTCGAGAACCTTACTGTTACAGTCCTTAGTGGAGTTCTCGGCCTTGTCTCAGCTGGAAATGGGCCTGTCGGAAATACCTTCACACTACCCCACGGTAGTTGACCCACAGTTGTTGATAAAACTATGGACAGAGCTAAAACGCAGGTAGGGTCTCGCTGGCTTTCTCCCATGCACACATATATGGCGTAACAGGTCCTACAGAGAGCTGGCTAAACTTGGAAATTGTTCAGCCTGGATAACAGCCGGAGTTAAATACTTATCACAACTTTATGTAGGGCAAGAAGTGAAATCCTTTGACCAACTGTGTGTAGAATTTCCCTTGCTCCGCAATAGATATTATATGTATATGCAACTGCGTCATGCCCTCAGGGTGCAGAGTAGGACATCTAGATTACAGGTAGAAGATTCTACATTCCTGCAGGATTATATTCAAGCCCCAGATCTGCTACCTTTTAGAGAGAAATGGGAGATGGATGTGGGCCCCTTGGATGGAGATACATGGGAACAGATCTTGGTGAATGGCCCCTTGGTGTCATTGTCAGCAGTACACAAATGGTGTCACCTGTTCATTTTTCACCGGGCATTCCGTACACCGGTTTAACTACATAAGTGGGGCAGACGCGATTCTCCCACATGCCCGAAGTGCCAAACGCATCAAGGTACCCTAATTCATATACTATGGCGATGCCCCAAACTGGTGAGATATTGGCAAGATGTGGTCGAAATGATAACATATATCAGGTTCAACTTGACTTCAACCCAGCTACGTGTCTGTTGGGTGGACTGACGGAGTCCGTCCACTCATACAGCGCTCCTCAGGCTGCTGTACTTCGCTAGGAAGCTGATAGCCAGATACCGGCTGTCTCCACATACGCCTACCTGTACGTCGTGTTGCCCCATCTAACTAACTCTTTTAACCAGAGAGATATCATGTTGCCCCCCTGTACAAATCATTAGTAAGACCTCATCTGGAATATGCAGTTCAGTTTTGGGCACCAGTTCTCAAAAAAGGATATCGGGGAACTAGAGAAAGTGCAGAGAATGGCAACCAAACTGATAAGAGGCATGGAGGAGCTCAGCTATGAGGAAAGATTAGAGGAACTGAATTTATTCACTCTTGATAAGAGGAGATTAAGGGGGGATATGATCAACATGTACAATATATATAAGGGGTCCATATAGTGAACTTGGTGTTGAGTTATTCACTTTACGGTCAACAAGGGGGGCACTCCTTACGTCTAGAGGAAAAGAGATTTCATCTCCAAATACGGAAAGGTTTCTTCACAGTAAGAGCTGTGAAAATGTGGAATAGACTCCCTGCAGAGGTGGTTCTGGCCAGCTCAGTAGATTGCTTTAAGAAAGGCCTGGATACTTTCCTAAATGTACATAATATAACTGGGTACTAACATTTATAGGTAAACTTGATCCGGGGAAAATCCGATTGCCTCTCGGGGGATCACGAAGGAATTTTTTTCCCCTGCTTTAGCAAATTGGAGCATGCGCTGCTGTTTTTTTTTTTTTTGCCTTCCTCTGGATCAAGTGTGGGTATAGAATGGGGTATATGGGATTGTATGATATATATTATTTAATTTTTAATTTTTTTTTATTTGTGGTTGAACTGGATGGACTTGTGTCTTTTTTCAACCTAACTAACTATGTAACTATGTAACCGCATAATTTCGCACTGGTGACATCCCTAGGGAGACACTGGAGGCCCTTATCATCACGCATATTTTCATTGTAGCTAGGCTCTTGATCGCACGTAACTGGAACACTCCTAAACCTTGTGGACGGCCTTCTCAGAAGAGTTGAAGCTGTTATAGCTGCAAAGGGTGGGCCAACTCAATATTGGACGCTAGGTGCGTGTGAAGGCAGGTGTCCCAATACTTTTGGCAATATAGTGTATATGTGAGAACTGTCAACCACTTGACCCCAAGGCCAGTTCTAACTAATGACAATGTTATCACACAATGTCCATGAACAATGTAGAGGTGTGATAGCTGACTGGGTTGCAGTGGGAATTCCCCTTTGTATAATAACTATACAATCTCCTTTGGGAATTTTAACTGCTTAATGATCTGTTTGCCAATAGGAAAAAAAAAAATTCTCAGATGTTACAGATCTGCCATCTGCTCCCCTAATAATGAGTCCTGGATGGTTCTCCTTTTTATTATAAAGCTACAGAATTTTCACCTTCCGTGTATAATGGCAAGCACTTAGTCCATTTACCAAGCAAACGCAACAAAGGAGCACCTATGCAGAGATGTATAGCAAGGAACCATCAAAGAGCAGGTATAACAGAGAGCAACAAAAAGGAAAAAAAAGAGATTGTATGGATGATGTAGTGGGATTAAAGGGGAACTCCAGCCCAAATAATAGATGTATCAATCTCGAAAATGGTTAATTCTTACACCATCCTGAGCCTAACCCCAAAGTCACTTATTGGACAATTACAGAGCAACTAATAACAAGCTGCAGAGGGAGAACACTGAGAGTGTGGGGGGGGGGGGGGGTTTAACCACTTCAGTATCGTTCGTCGCACGGGTTGAAGTGTTTATTCTGAGATGATGCCCTGCAGCTACAGTCATCATCCAGGTTTCTTATTTTATTTTTCAGCTTTTTTTTTTTTTTATAAAAGTGATCCACTGGGTCCCCCTCACACCACCTTTCCAGGTTCTTCTGTCCCACTGGAGAGCCCAGGACTGAAGCTGGCTCTTGGATGACTGAAGACTGGAAATCCCCCCCCCCCCCCCGATTATCTCTATGGTCTAATGCCGCGTACACACGGTCGGAATTTCTGATGGAAACAGTCCAATGGGAGCTTTTCATCGGATTTTCCGACCGTGTGTACGCCCATCGGTCTTTTTCTGTCGGTATTTCCGACGGACTTTGGATTGAGAACCTGTTCTTAATTTTTCCGACGGAAAACCTTTCTATCAGATTTTCCGATCGTATGTATGCAATTCCGACACACAAAATTCCGACGCATGCTCGGAAACAATTCGACGCATGCTCAGAAGTATTAAACTTCCCTTTAAAAATGCTGTAGAACGTGTTGTATGCCGCTGTGTTACTGACCGTCGGAATTTGGTGCGACCGTGTGTAGGCAAGACCGCTTTGAGCGAAATTCCATCAGAATTCCGACGGGAAAACCATCAGAGCTTTTTCCGACCAGAATTCCGACCGCGTGTACGCGGCATTAGACCATGTTTCTCCACTCCAATCCTCAAGCCCCAACAGGCCATGTATTGAGGCTCTCCATTATTTTGCACAGGTGATTTGATCAGTTTCACTGCCTTAGTGATTACCCACAGCCGTTTCATCTGAGGGGAATCCTGAAAACATGACATTGCTTAATTAGTACAGCAATTTCTGTATTTTTTTTTTTTTTTGTTCAGCCCAAAAAATGTATGTGTACCAGGCTTTAGTGACAGCAGGCACAGGTAGCTTGTACCGAGCTATCTGCCTATGACAGGGGAGTCTGTCATGCATAATATTATATTACAGTCCTGTCTAAAAATCTTCAAAACCGCGTTTCAGGTCTTTTTTAAAAAAAATATATTTTAATAAAAAAAAACTGTATTTATTTTTTTTAAGTTTATACTGTACATCTCTTCTGTCTGTCTGTTCTCAGAGTGGACTATTTTGTTCCCTAACCATATAATAGCTGGTTATTTACATTTACCACTGAATACACAGCGCCTTGAAAAACTATTCATACCCCTTGAAATTTTCCACATTTTGGCATGTTAGAACCAAAAATGTAAATGTATTTTATTGGGATTTTATGTGATGGACCAACACAAAGTGGCTCATAATTGTGAAGTGGAAGGAAAATGATAAATGGTATTCAATATTTGTTACAAATAAATATGTGAAAAGTGTGGGGGGTACATTTGTATGGCGCCCCCCGGAGTCAATACTTTGTAGAACCGCCTTTCACTGCAATTACAGCTGCAAGTCTTTTTGGGGATGTCTCTACCAGCTTTGCACATCTAGAGAGGACATTTTTGCCCATTCTTGTTTGCAGAATCTCTCAAGCTCTGTCAGATTGGATGGAGAGCGTCTGTGAACAGCAATTTTCAAGTCTTGCCACAGATTCTCAATGTGATTTAGGTCTGGACTGTGACTGGGCCATTCTAACACATGAATATGCTTTGATCTAAACCATTCCATTGTAGCTCTGGCTGTATGTTTCGGGTCGTTGTCCTGCTGGAAGGTGAACCTCCGCCCCAGTCTCAAGTCTTTTGCAGACTCTAACAGGTTTTCTTCTAGGATTGTCCTGTATTTGGCTTCATCCATCTTCCCATCAACTCTACCAACCTGAACAACTTAAGACCCATCTCATTGCTCCCATTCTCCTCTTACCTTCTAGAACACTTTGTCTACAACCGTCTTAGCTCCTACCTCAGTGAAAATAACCTTCTTGACCCCTTACAGTTTGGCTTTCGCTTGCAGCACTCCACAGAAACTGCCTTACTAAAACTCACTAACGATTTACTAACTGCTAAAACCAACAGCCAGTACTCCATACTCCTACTACTTGACCTCTCTGCGGTCTTTGATACTGTTGACCACCCGCTTCTTCTCAATAAACTCCATTCCCTTGGCCTCCAAGATTCTGCTCTATCCTGGTTCTCTGCCTACCTATCACAGCGCTCCTTCAGTGTCACCTACAACTCTGTCTCCTCCTCCCCATTGCCCCTTTCTGTGGGGGTCCCCCAAGGCTCTGTTCTTGGACCCCTTCTCTTCTCTATCTACACCTCCTCCCTTGGTCACTTGATAACCTCCCACGGCTTCCAATACCATCTATACACCAATGACACCCAAATCTATCTGTCTACTCCTCACCTCACTCCTTCAGTCTCCTCTCGCATTACTAACTCACTAACTGACATCTCGGCATGGATGTCGCACCACTTCCTTAAACGAAATCTCTCTAAAACTGAGCTATTAATATTCCCCCCCGCCCGTGCCCCCCTCCATGACTTTCCCATCAAAATCAACAATGCAACCATCAGTCCCTCCCCTCCCCCAGGGTACTCGGTGTAATCCTAGACTCGGACTTGTCATTTCAGCCTCAAGTCCAATCGCTGTCAAAAGTTTGTAGACTTCACCTCCGTAACATCTCTAAAATTCGCCCCTTTTTAACAAATGAAACCACCAAGCTCCTCATTCACTCCCTTGTTATCTCTCACCTTGACTATTGCAACTCCCTTCTCATTGGCCAACCTCTCCATAGGCTCCTCCCCTCTTCAGTCTATCATGAATGCTGCTGCCAGACTTATACACCTTACCAACCGTTCAGTGTCTGCCAACCCTCTCCTCCAATCCCTACACTGACTCCCAATCACCCAGCGAATTAAATTCAAAATACTAACCACAACTTACAAAGCCATTCACAACTCTGCCCCGAGCTACATCGCCAATCTTGTCTCCAAACATATCCCAAACCGCCCTCTCCGCTCTTCACAACACCTCCTACTCTCAAGCTCTCTTGTCTCCTCCTCCCATGCTCATCTCCAGGATTTCTCCAGAGCCTCTCCCATCCTCTGGAACTCACTACCTCAACCTGTTCAGCTAATACCCTACTCTTGCTACCTTCAGGCGATCCCTGAAAACCCATCTCTTCAGGAAAGCCTATCATGTCTCCAACTAATCTCCTACCTTTTCCATCAGCTCATTCCCCACATTTACAACCTTTTGTACCACCTGCCCCATCCTATTAGATTGTAAGCTCTTCTAAGCAGGGCCCTCGTAATCCTCTTGTATTTTATTGTATTATAACTGTATTGTCTCCCTTTTATATTGTAGAGCGCTGTGTAAACTGTTGGCGCTATATAAATCCTGTATAATAATATTAATAACTCTGACCAGCTTCCCTGTCCCTGCTGAAGAAAAGCATCCCCACAACATGATGCTGCCACCAACATATTTCATGGATGGTGTGTTCAGGGTGATGTGCAGTGTTAGTTTTCCCGCCACACATAGCGTTTTGCTTTTAGGCCACAAAGTTTTGGTCTCATCTGACCAGATCACCTTCTTCCACATGTTTGCTGTGTCCCCCACATGGCTTCTCACAAACTACAAACAGGACTTCTTATGACTTTCTTTCACCAATGTCTTTCTTCTTGTTACTCTTCCATAAAGGGCAGATTTGTGGAGAACACGACTAATAGTTGTCCTGTGGACAGATTCTCCCACCTGAGCTGTGGATCTCTGCAGCTCCTCTAGAGTTACCATGGACCTCTTGGCTCTTCTCTGATGAATGTTCTCCTTGCCCGGCCGGTCAGTTTAGGTGGACGGCCATGTCTTGGTGGGTTTGCAGTTGTGCCATACTCTTTCCATTTTCCGATGATGAATTGAACAGAGCTCTGTGAGATGTTCAAAGCTTGGGATCTTTTTTTAGAACCTAACCCTGCTTTAAACTTCTCCACAACTTTATCCCTGACCTGTCCTGTTCTCACCCCTTCATTCACATTCCTGTCCTCACCCCCCCCCCTTTACATTTCTGTCCTCATTCCCCTTCTCATCACTGTCCTCACCCCCCCCCCCCCCACAAACCTGTTCTCACTCCCCCTTTTTTTTCACATTCCTGTCCCCACCACCCCCTTTTTACATTCCTGTCCTCACCCCCCTTCACAATGTCCTGGTCTACCTTCACATCATCCTTGGCTTCCCCCACATCCTTCACAGCAGTGACATACTGTAGCTGTTTTCCATCTCCTACCTACAAAGGGTGGAAGGCAGGAGGCACATCAGTCTACAGCTGACATCGGAGGCAGGACAGCTCCAGATGGACAGTGGGAGCTGCACAACGTTTCCTGGTAAGAAGAAACTAGCAAATGTCCCACTGAGCGGGGGATCAGCAGAACTGGGGGTTACTACTGAGTGGGGGATCAGCAGAACTGGGGGTTACTACTGAGCAGGGGATCAGCAGAACTGGGGGTTACTACTGAGCAGGGGATCAGCAGAACTGGGAGTTACTACTGAGCGGGGGATCAGCAGAACTGGGGTACTGCTCAACCACCTCATATGCTGGCCACAATGTTTTCTCCATTTCAAATGTTCTCAGCTTGTAGCCGGGTAGTGGTTAATGCTGCCCCCAGCCGGGAGGGTTAGTGTTAATTGTGTTTCCCAGGTTTTTCATGTGGGTTCTCTTGGTTTCCAACCCCTTGGTCCTGTGTACTATAAAAGGGATGGAGGCCCTGACAGAGGGGGGCTGTTGGCTTTCGGTCTGTCTTATGCCTCGTACACACGTAGGGACTTTTGCCGGCGGACCTAGTCCAGCGGACAATCCCGCGGGACTTTCCAGCTAGGTCCGCTGGACTTTCCGAGGGTGTGGACTTGCCCACACACGCACGGACTTCTCCAGCGGATAATCCGCCGGCCAAAAGTCCGCGGGACTTTTGAAAATGAACGGACTTGCCCACACACGGAGCAGTCCGTTCATTTCGAACGTAACTTCAGGTTACGTAGCTAGCGTAGGCAGTAAATGCCGCCGCGCTAGCTCCGCAAGCTGGCATGGATTTAAAGGGAATCCCCACGCCGAAAAAAACGGCGTGGGGGTTCCCCCCAAATCCATGTCAGACCCTCATCCGAGCACGCAGCCTGGCAGGCCAGGAAAGGGGTGGGGACGAACGAGCGCCCCCCCCCTCCTGAGCCGTACCAGGCCGCGTGCCCTCAACATGGGGGGTGCCCTGGGGAAAGGGGGGCCGTGCGGCCCCCCCACCCCAAAGCACCTTGTCCCCATGTTGATGAGGACAAGGGCCTCTTCCCGACAACCCTGGCCGTTGGTTGTCGGGGTCTGCGGGCGGGGGCTTATCGGAATCTGGGAGCCCCCTTTAATAAGGGGGCCCCCAGATACCGGCCCCCCACCCTATGTGAATGAGTATGGGGTACGATGTACCCCTACCCATTCACCTAAGGTGTAAAATGTAAAGTAAAAAAAAACACCCACACTTTTGAAAAAATATTTTATTGCACTGCTCCGGGGTCTTCTTCCGTCTTGGGGGTCTTCTCGCCGGACTCCCCCGCCATTTACCAAGCTCTTTTACCGAGCGGGGGAAGTCCGGCTACCTTCTTCGTCGTCGCCGCCGTCTGGGGGTCTCGATCCGCCTTCGGGGGTCTTCTTCCGTCTTGGGGTCTTCTCGCCGGACTCCTCCGCTCTCTTCTGCTCTTTTACCTAGCTCTTTCACGAGGGGAGGAGTCCGGCTACCTTCTTCGTCGTCGCCGCCGTCGTCTGGGGGTCTCGATCCGCCTGCGGGGGTCTTCCGGGGTCTCTTCTGTTCTTGCGGCGGTCGTCGTCTTCCGCGCCGCCGGCGCCTTCTTCTTCTTGTCCTTCTTCTTGTCCTTCTTGTTCTTCTTCTTCTTCCGATGTTGACCCGACGCTCTCTCTGCCCGGAATGCCTGTGCCGCTCTGCGCTCGGACTTATATAGGGACATGGGGGACAGGGTCACATGCACATGTCACATGGTGACCCCGCCCCCTTGTGTTGTCACAGTCCCGGAGGATGCTGGGACTGTGACATCGCAAGGGGGCGGGGTCACCATGTGACATGAACATGTGACCCTGTCCCCCATGTCCCTATATAAGTCCGAGCGCAGAGCGGCACAGGCATTCCGGGCAGAGAGAGCGTCGGGTCAACATCGGAAGAAGAAGAAGAACAAGAAGGACAAGAAGAAGGACAAGAAGAAGAAGAAGGCGCCGGCGGCGCGGAAGACGACGACCGCCGCAAGAACAGAAGAGACCCCCGGAAGACCCCCGAAGGCGGATCGAGACCCCCAGACGACGGCGGCGACGACGAAGAAGGTAGCCGGACTCCTCCCCTCGTGAAAGAGCTAGGTAAAAGAGCAGAAGAGAGCGGAGGAGTCCGGCGAGAAGACCCCCAAGACGGAAGAAGACCCCCGAAGGCGGATCGAGACCCCCAGACGGCGGCGACGACGAAGAAGGTAGCCGGACTTCCCCCGCTCGGTAAAAGAGCTTGGTAAATGGCGGGGGAGTCCGGCGAGAAGACCCCCAAGACGGAAGAAGACCCCCGGAGCAGTGCAATAAACTATTTTTTTCAAAAGTGTGGGTGTTTTTTTTTTACTTTACATTTTACACCTTAGGTGAATGGGTAGGGGTACATCGTACCCCATACTCATTCACATAGGGTGGGGGGCCGGGATCTGGGGGCCCCCTTATTAAAGGGGGTTCCCAGATTCCGATAAGCCCCCGCCCGCAGACCCCGACAACCAACGGCCAGGGTTGTCGGGAAGAGGCCCTTGTCCTCATCAACATGGGGACAAGGTGCTTTGGGGTGGGGGGGGCCGCACGGCCCCCCTTTCCCCAGGGCACCCCCCAATGTTGAGGGCACGCGGCCTGGTACGGCTCAGGAGGGGGGGGGGGGCGCTCGTTCGTCCCCACCCCTTTCCTGGCCTGCCAGGCTGCGTGCTCGGATGAGGGTCTGACTTGGATTTGGGGGGAACCCCCACGCCGTTTTTTCGGCGTGGGGAGTCCCTTTAAATCCATGCCAGGTCACGGAGCTAGCGCGGCGGCAGTAACTGCCTACGCTAGCTACGTAACCTGAAGTCACGTGCTAAATGAACGGACTTGCCGATGAGCGGCAAGTCCCTTCATTTCAAAAGTCCCGCGGACTTGCCCACTAACGGCGGGATTGTCCGCTGGACTTCCAAGTCCAGCGGATAATTTGAAAACAAAACTTCAAACTTTAGTCCGCCGTACTTTGGCGCCAAAAAGTCCGCCGGCGCCCACACACACGAGGGGATTATCCGCTGGACTTCAGTCCAGAGGATAATCCCGCGGGATTGTCCCTTCGTGTGTACGCGGCATTAGAAGTTCTGGACCATGTCGCAGACCAGTTCGTTGCCATTTCCGGAATTTTGGATTCCTGGTGCGATGCCGTGATTTGAGTTCTCGCTACCAAAGATGGTGGTTGGGACTTGCAGTCCTCTCTGAAGAAACCAAGCATGAACTCTGCCAAGTATGGACTCTTTTCTGTGCAGGTATGCTGGGGCAGCCACAAGCCTGAAGTTAGGGACTAGGGATGTTAGGAAAAAGACTGCACTTTATGTTGAACCGTTACCCATGTCTATCATCATGTTAATCTATTCAAGCAAAGCATTTGTCTTTGCCTGGCCTGAAGTTACTCAAGGGATGTAATGCAAGTAAATGGAACATGTAGTTACAGCTCGGGTCACTATTAGGGATGAGGTTCGTGTTCGAGACGCGCCGAATTCGAGTGCATTGCTGGCTGATGATTGGCCAAGCATGCACAATGACCTGCATGCTTGGCCAATCACAGCGCCTTCATCGAAGAGAGCCATAATTGGCCACAGGCAGGATGCCGGTGGCCAATTACGGCTCAGGGGGTTTAGTACACGCCCCACACTATATAAGGCCGCCTGCGCGGCGGCCTTGCGTAGTGTGTTGCGACTCATAGAGAGAGATAGACGGATAGACAGTGTCTTAATTTCCTTTGAAGCTATTGCAGTTACAGTCGGTGTATTGTGCCACCTGCACAGTGTACACCTGAAGCTACCCCAAGTGCTGGTGTTGTTCTGGTTCTATACCACAGGCAGCTGCAGCGGTTACAGTCGGTTTATTGTGCCACCTGCACAGTGTACACCTGAAGCTACCCCAATTGCTCGTGTTTTTCTGGTCCTATACCACAGGCAGCTGTAGCGGTTACAGTCGGTGTATTGTGCCACCTGGACAGTGTACACCTGAAGCTACCCCAATTGCTTGTGTTGTTCTTCTGCGACGTGGCTCCAAAACTAAATTGTCGTCCTTTTTTTCCCACAAATAGAGCTTTCTTTTGGTGGTATTTGATCACCTCTGCGGTTTTTATTTTTTGCGCTATAAACAAAAATACAGTGACAATTTAGAAAAAAATGCAATATTTTTTACTTTTTGCTATAATAAATATCCCCAAAAAATATATAAAAAAAAAACGTTTTTTTTTCCCTCAGTTTAGGCCGATAAGTATTCTTCTACATATTTTTGGTAAAAAAAAAACGCAATTAGCGATTATTGATTGGTTTGCGCAAAAGTTATAGCGTTTACAAAATAGGGGATAGTTTTATAGCATTTTTATTAATTTTTTACTAGTAATGGCGGCGATCCGCGATTTTTATTGTGACTGCGACATTATGGCGAACACATCGGACATTTTTGACACATTTTTGGGACCATTGTCATTCATACAACAATCAGTGCTATTTAAATGCACTGATTCCTGTGTAAATGACACTGGCAGTGAAGGAGTTAACCCCTAGGGGGCGGGGAGGGGTTAAGTGAGCCCTGTGTGTGTGTTTTCTAACTGTCTGGGGGAGTGGCTTGGCGTGTGACATCACTGATCGTCTTTCCCTGACAGGGAACAGACGATCAGTGACAGTGTCACTAGGAAGCACGGGGAGAGGTTTGTTTACACATACCTCTCCCCGTTCTTTAGCTCTGTGACCCGATCGCGGGACACCAGCGGCGATCGGGTCCGCTGGTCCTGCGGTCGTGGTCACGGAGCTCAGGACTGAGCTCAGGCGGTCCTTACGTGGTTAATGAGTCCCTAAAAATTAATTACAATGGCTTTGAAATTACAGAGCTCAATTATTTTAGGATCCGTGGGTGGATGCCATCAGGTCCAGGTGCATTATCCACCTTTATTCTGTCTTAATATTTCTGGACCATTTCACTTTTGAGCCATTGTGGATTTGGGGCTGTGTTTTAACTTTGACCGTGAGCCACATAGGTTTTATTTTAAGCCTTTTAAACGTATTGCCCATGGGAATATACTTTGCAGTGAGATCACAAACAGTCTTTTTGAATAATTCCCATTTCTGTTCTGTGCTCATTGATGCCAATATTCTCTCCAAGTCCAAGTCCTGGAGAGCAGCCCTCATACTTGGAAAATTTGCTCTCTTGAAGCTGAGCGTTTTTATCTTTCCTGTATGTATTTCTTGCTTACAGCTAACATCAAATGAAATCATGTTATGGTCACTGCTACCCAGGTGTTCCTTTATCTGAACATTAGTAATACGCTCTGCATGGTTTGAGATTACCAGATCCAGCAGAGCATCATTCCTAGTTGGGGCCTCAATAAACTGGACCATAAAATTGTCCTGTAATAGGTTTATACATTTTTGCCCTTTAACTGTCTCAACAGTGCCATTACTCCACTCAATTTCTGGGTAGTTAAAATCTCCCATTATTATCACTGTCCCAGCCCTTTCCATCTGTGCAAGGAGCTGAGTCTCCACCTCCTCGTTAACATTGGGTGGTCTATAACAAACTCCAATGATTAACTTTGAACTACGCACATCTGTATGCAGTTCCACCCATAATGCTTCAGACTCATCACACTCTCCATCAACCATGTCCTCTTCCACACTTTGCTTTGAGATCACTTCTCACATAGAGACAGACTGTCATGAAGATCCTGCCAGTAACCAGCGTCTCAGCATCCCTGGTACCCGTCCGCGGGCGTCATTGCGCATGCGCGAGCGTGCGCGCACGCTGACGAGAGCGCGCGTGAGCGGACGAGTGCATGCCCCCATTGGCGCCAATGAGGCTATTTAAATCCGTCTGTCACAGACGGCCCCCGCTGTCTGCTCTATAGCGTTCTGTGCCTGAAACCTGATCTGAAGTTTGTTACCAGTGTTTGACCCCGCTACCCTTTGACCTCCTGCTTTCTGCCTGCACCCAACCTTGGCTTGTCTGTGACCTCTCTCTCCTGCCTGACCCATCTGTACCGCGCTGCCAGCCTGATACCCGACCCGGCCTGCCTGACCATCCAACCTGCCTGCTGTCTCCAGTCTGCCTATTGTTCCAGTCTGCTTACAGTTCCAGCCTGTCGGTTGTCCCAGCCCGCTTACAGCTCCAGTCTGCTTACAGTTCCAGTCTGCCTGTTGTTCCAGTCTGCTTACAGTTCCAGTCTGCCTGTTGTTCGAGTCTGCCTACAGTTCCAGTCTGCCTGTTGTTCCAGTCTGCCTACAGTTCCAGCCTGCCTACAGTTCCAGCCTGCCTGTTGTTTTCAACCTACCTTACCTGCAGTCCTGATCCGGTCCACCCTACTTACCTTGTCCGCTGAGCTGATCCAGGGATCTCTCACTACCGGTCCTACTAGTCCTGCCAGGCACCCGTGCCCCTCCTGACTCCTGGTCCCTCTGTCACCTTACCAGGGGACCTCGAGTGGGAGCCGCAAGGGAGGCCCTCCTCTGCTAACCAGACTCATCGCCACCAGGGGCGTGACACAGACCCCTCCACCTTTCCTTTTTACCCTGTCTCTCCGAAAGAGTGCATAGCCAGGAATATTAATAGCCCAGTCATATGAAGATTGAAGCCAAGTTTCAGCAATACCGATTACATCATAGCTCTCCTCATGCACCAGAGCTTCCAACTCACCCATTTTGCTTGGCAGACTTCTGGCATTGGTGAACAAACACTTTAATGCATTACTACATTTTGCTCTGATATTTTTCATATCATTTTTAGTAGTTTCCATTCCAGAACCTCCACTCGCAACATCAGATTCTGAAAAGTGAATTTTACAAATTTTTGCAACACAATGTTTCCAAAACAAAATCAGCCCCCCTCACCCCAAAAAATGTATGTTTCGTCAGTTCCAGTTTCTGTCTTTTTTTTTACTGGCTTCTACAAGCATCTGATCACACCGATCTTGGTGTGATCAGATGCTTTGAAGGCCAGAGAAGAGATCTGGGGTCTAATAGACCCCAGATGTATCAGTAAAGAGCAGTGGGAACAGTTTGGGGACGGCCCCTTCTTGTTCCAACATGACTGCGCACCAGTGCACAAAGCAAGGTCCACAAAGATATGGACAAGCGAGTTTGGGGTGGAGGAACTTGACTGACCTGCACAGATCCTGACCTCAACCTGATAGAACACTGTGACGGGAGTCACTGTTGGGCGCAGGGTGACCAAGAAAAGAATGAACCCTGAGAATATGATTGGATTACTTCAAATGGGACAGTAATATTTATCCACAATATATTCCAGGATATATGTAAAGACTATTCTTGGTTTGTTTGATTCTGAACTCAACATGTTAGTTGAGAGAGCTGATCACATTGGTCTCTAGAACTGGGTAGGAGCCGGACAGTCTACTCCTACTGTAGTTTGTTGTCTGCTGGGCTGAAGAGGGGAGAAGATCACTGTTTGTATTGTTAATTATAATTAGCTCCTGCTATTGTGAGAAGGTGTCCTGTTTTTATACTAATGTGTGAAGCTCGGTGACCACAAGTCTGTCCTAAAGGTTATGTCTCTGAGTCACCTAGTCTGGGTAAATGATTTAGTAAATTAGCTCATGTTAATTAGGTTTCTGGTTACAGTTGTATTGTTACAGTAATATGAGCAGGAGGTAGGAACCTCCTCTTTAACTGTATATAAAGACTTGTAATTTTGGTTCTAATAAAGAGTCTGATTCCTGTTTGACCCTCCGTACAGAGCCTTGTCTCGTACTTGGGGGGAAGAATTATTCATATGGGTTTCTTGTTCGGCTGATTGGAGTGTTCGGTAGCTGCCTTTGTGTTCAGAAATAGAATGTCCTAAACGGCTTTAACCCCTTTCATACTCGGGGTGTCGTTACAAACACCCTTGGAATGCATTAGAGTGGACACTGTGAGCCGGGCCTTCTCGTCCAACAATCAGTGCCTGACCTCAGAAATGGACTTCTGGAAGAACGGTCAAACATTCCCATAGACACCCTCCTAAACCTTGTGGACGACCTTCCCAGAGGAGTTGAAGCTGTTATAGTTGCAAAGGGTGGGCCAACTCAATATTGAACCCTACGGACTAAGACTAGGATGCCATTAACTGCTTCCCGACCTCCTCCTGCACATATACGTCGGCAGAATGACACTGCTGGGCAAAACCACGTACCGGTACGTGGTCCTTTAAGAGCCCAGCCGCGGGTCTCGCGCGTGCCGCCGTCGGCGCGCTCGCGACCCGGTCGGGAGCTCCGTGACCACGGCCGCGGGACCAGCGGACCCGATCGCCGCTGGTGTCCCGCGATCGGGTCACAGAGCTGAAGAACGGGGAGACGTCTGTGTAAACAAAGCTCTCCCCGCGCTTCCTACACTGCCTGTCACTGATCGGCTGTTCCCTTTCATCGGGAAAGCCGATCAGTGACGTCAGAAGTCAGCCACGCCCCCTACTGTAAAAAAAACACACACACGTCACACTAACTCCTCCCCGCCCCCTAATGGTTAACTCCTTTACTGCAACTGTCATTTACATAGGAATCAGTGCATTTAAATAGCACTGATTTCTGTATAAATGACAATGGTCCCAAAAATGTGTCAAAAATGTCCGATGTGTCCGCCATGTCCGCCATAATGTCGCAGTCACAATAAAAATCGCTGATTGCCGCCATTACTAGTAAAAATTAAAATATTAATAAAAATGCTATAAAACTATCCCCTATTTTGTAAACGCTATAACTTTTGAGCAAACCAATCAATAATCGCTATTTTCTTTACCAAAAATATGTAGAAGAATACGTATCGGCCTAAACTGAGAAAAAAAAAAAAGTTTTTTTTATATATTTTTTGGGGATATTTATTATAGCAAAAAGTAAAAAATATTGCATTTTTTTCAAAATTGTCGCTCTATTTTTTGTTTATAGCACAAAAAATATAAAAACCGCAGTGGCGATCAAATACCACCAAAAGAAAGCTCTATTTGTGGAAAAAAAAGGATGCCAACTTTGTTTGGGAGCCACGTCGCACAACCGCGCAATTGTCAGTTAAATCGGCGCAGTGCCGAATCGCAAAAAGGGGCCTGGTCCTTTGGCTGCAAATTGGTCCGGGGCTGAAAGTGGTTAACTGTATATAAAGACTTGTAATTTTCGTTCTAATAAAGAGTCTGATTCCTGTTTGACCCTCCGTACAGAGCCTCGTCTCGTACTTGGGGGGAAGAATTATTCGTATGGGTTTCTTGTTCGGCTGATTGGAGTGTTCGGTAGCTGCCTTTGTGTTCGGAAATGGAATGTCCTAAACGGCTTTAACCCCTTTCATACTCGGGGTGTCGTTACAAACACCCTTGGAATGCATTAGAGTGGAGACTGTGAGCCAGGCCTTCTCGTCCAACAATCAGTGCCTGACCTCACAAATGCACTTCTGGAAGAATGGTCAAACATTCCCATAGACACACTTCTAAACCTTGTGGACGGCCTTCCCAGAGGAGTTGAAGCTGTTAATAGCTGCAAAAGGTGGGCCAACTCAATATTGAACACTACGGACTAAGACTGGGATGCCATTAAAGTTCATGTGTGTGTGAAGGTAGGCGTCCCAATACTTTCAATACAATATAGTGTATATGTGAGAAGTGTCAACCACTTGACCCCCCAGGCCAGTTCTAAGTAATGACAATGTTATCACAAAATGTCCATGAACAATGTAGAGGTGTGATAGCTGAATGGGTTGCAGTGGGAATTCCCCTTTGTATAATAACTATACAATCTCCTTTGGGAATTTTAACTGTTTAATGATCTGTTTGCCAATAAAAAAAAAAGTAAGATGAGATGTTACAGATCTGCCACCTGCTCCCCTAATAATGAGTCCCGGATGGTTCTCCTTTTTTATTATAAAGCCACAGAATTTTCACCATCCGTGTATAATGGCAAGCACTTAGTCCATTTACCAAGCAAACACAACAAAGGAGCACCTATGCAGAGATGTATAGCAAGGAACCATCAAAGAACAGGTATGATCCCACAGGACCCAATGTGTGGGGGGGTTTAACCACTTCAGTACCGTTCGTCGGGGGGGGGGGTTGAAATGGTTATACTGCGATGATGCCTGCAGCTACAGTCATCCAGGTTTTTTTTTTTTTTTTCAGCCGGCGATGTTTTTTTTTTTTTTTTTTGTTCAGCCCACTGAGTCGAAAAAAAAAAATGTATCTGTACCAGGCTTAAGCAGGTACAGGTAGCTTGTACCGAGTAATACTGTTTTTTTTTTTTATATATATACTGTACATCTCTTCTGTCTGTTGTTCTCCGAGTTGGTTATTTACATTTACCACTGAATATACAGCGCCTTGAAAAAGTATTCATACCCCTTGAAATGTTCCACATTTGGTCATGTTACAATCAAAAACGTAAACGTATTTTATTGGGATTTTATGTGATAGACCAACACAAAGTGGCACATAATTGTGAAGTGGAAGGAAAATAATAAATGGTTTTCAACATTTGTTACAAATACAGTATCTCACAAAAATGTATGTATATATTTTATTCTATTGTTTCATGTGACAACACTGAAGAAATGACACTTGTCTACAATGTAAAGTAGTGAGTGTACAGCTTGTATAATGGTGTAAATTTGCCGTCCCCTCAAAATAACTCAACACACAGCCATTAATGTCTAAACCGCTGGTAACAAAAGTGAGTACACCCCTAAGTGAAAATGTCCAAATTGGGCCCAATTAGCCATTTTACCTCCCCAGTGTCATGTGACTCGTTAGTGTTACAAGGTCTCAGGTGTGAATGGGGAGCAGGTGTGTTAAATTTGGTGTTATCGCTCTCACTCTCTCATACTGGTCACTGGAAGTTCAACATGGAGCCTCATGGCAAAGAACTCTCTGAGGATCTGAAGAAAAGAATTGTTGCTCTACATAAAGATGGCCAAGGCTATAAGATTGCCAAGACCCTGAAACTGAGCTGCAGCGCGGTGGCCAAGACCATACAGCGGTTTAACAGGACAGGTTCCACTCAGAACAGGCCTTGCCATGGTCCACCAAAGAAGTTGAGGTCACGTGCTCAGCGTCATATCCAGAGGTTGTCTTTGGGAAATAGACATATGAGTGCTGCCAGCATTGCTGCAGAAGGGGTGGGGGGGGGGTCAGCCTGTCAGTGCTCAGACCATACGCCGCACACTGCATCAAGTTGGTCTGCATGGCTGTCATCCCAGAAGGAAGCCTCTTCTAAAGATGATGTACAAGAAAGCACTCAAACAGTTTGTTGAAGACAAGCAGACTAAGGACATAGATTACTGAAACCATGTCCTGTGGTCTGTTGAGACCAGGATAAACGTATTTAGTTCAGATGGTGTCAAGCCCGTGTGGCGGCAACCAGGTGAGGAGTATAAAGACAAGTGTGTCTTGTCTAAAGTCGAGAATGGTGTAATGAGTGTCATGGTCTGGGGCTGCATGAGTGCTGCCGGCACTGGGGGGCTACAGTTCATTGAGGGAAGTATGAATGCCAACATGTACTGTGACATACTGAAGCAGAGCATGATCCCCTCCCTTCAGAGACTGGGCCGCAGGGCAGTATTCCAACATAACGACCCCAAACACACCTCCAAGACCACCACTGCCTTGCTAAAGAAGCTGAGGGTGAATGTGATTGACTGGCCAAGCATGTCTCCAGACCTAAACCCTATTGAGCATCTGTGGGACATCCTCGAACAGAAGGTGGAGGAGCGCAAGGTCTCCAACATCCACCAGCTCCGTGATGTCATCATAGAGGAGGGGAAGAGGACTTCAGTGACAACCTGTGAAGCTCTGGTGACCTCCATGCCCAAGAGGGTTAAGGCAGTGCTGGGAAATAATGGTGGCCACACAAAATATTAACACTTTGGGCCCAATTTAGAAATTTTCACTTAGGGGTGTACTCACTTTTTTTGCCATCGGTTTAGACATTAATGGCTGTGTGTTGAGTTATTTTGAGGGGACAGCAGATTTACACTGTTATACAAGCTGTACACTCACTACTTTACTGTGTAGACAAGTGTCATTTCTTCAGTGTTGTCACATGAAAAGATAGAAAAAATATTTACAAAAATGTGAGGGGTGTACTCACTTTTATGAGATATTGTAAATATTTGAAAAGTGTGGGGGGTACATTTGTATGGCGCCCCCCGGAGTCAATACTTTGTAGAACCGCCTTTCTCTACAATTACAGCTACAAGTCTTTTTGGGGGATGTCTCTACCAGCTTTGCACATCTAGAGAGGGACATTTCTACCCATTCTTCTTTGCAAAATATCTCAAGATCTGTCAGATTGTATGGAGAGCGTCTGTGAACAGCAATTTTCTTGCCACAGATTCTTAACTGGATTCAGGTCTGTATTTTGACTGGGCCATTCTAACACATGAATATGCTTTGATCTAAACCATTCCATTGTAGCTCTGGCTGTATGTTTTGGGTCGTTGTCCTGCTGGAAGGTGAACCTCCCCCCCCCCAGTCTCAAGTCTTTTGCAGACTCTAACAGGTTTTCTTCTAAGATGGCCCTGTATTTGGCTCCATCCATCTTCCCATCAACTCTGACCAGCTTCCCTGTCCCTGCTGAAGAAAAGCATCCCCACCACATGATGCTGCCACCACCATGTTTCACAGTGGGGATGGTGTGTTCAGGGTGATGTGCAGTGTTAGTTTTCCACCACACATAGCGTTTTGCTTTTAGGCCAAAAAGTTCAATTTTGGTCTCATCTGACCAGAGCACCTTCTTCCACATGTTTGCTGTGTCCCCCACATGGCTTCTCGTAAACTGCAAACAGGACTTTGTAGCGGCCATAACCCACAGAGGGGCGGCCGAGACCTTTTGGCTTAACGGTTACCTCCGCTTGGCTTGTCGGCGAATGTCCAGGGGTTCCCAGGGTTTGTACCCAACAACTTTGGATGCCGACACAGTAAAAGTCCTTTTGAAGGTTTTTATTTCTGCAGTGGTAACATCCAACATAACACAGCCTCAGATAGGAATAGAGGGCACGGGTGAAGAAACTCGGGCACCTTGAACTGCTGACATCCACAGAATGTCTCTAATCAAACCCAGAGAGTAGCCACTCGTAGCTGGGTGCTTCAATGCTGGACAAACCTCTAGCCAGAGGTATGGCAGCCAACAATGTGATCCGTAAACTTACAAAAAGTCTCTGACACAGAATAAACTTGCAACTGAAGGTGAATAGGAACCTTTCTCACAGTACCTGGAACTTTCTCTGTCTCCTTGGTAGCACTGTGGAAGTGTGGATTCTTTAGTGTCCATACAACTCAGCTTCCAGGCTCTTACTGAGATGCCAGCTTAATGGCCCTCCTCCGAAGAGTCCTCCCCTGGTCACTTACATGAGCTGTGGTGCCCCTCCAATACTGAGAGCACACCGGGACGCCTTGAATCCTCCTTCAGTTACTGGGCCTCAGGCTAACCGGCTCCGAGACTAGGGAACAGACGGATCCTTGCCCCATGCAGGTCTATGTGGCTAGACAGACTGACCATGTTTGCTGGACGGCAAGCGATCCCAGGCCCGGGACCCCTCGCGGGGCTACCTCGGTCCAGAACCAGGAAAACTGGACTGCGGTCGAACCCCAAACACGTGACTTCAGCACCTTAAGTACCCTTCCCCAGACTACACAGCAGGGCCAGACGCACCCACTGATTGGCTCCGGGGAAGATTCATTCCTAAGACGTCCAACTAGGCCGGGTTCTAGGCCCGTCATGGGTACCTCACTGCACCCATGACCAGGCAGAACCCTAGTACAGCCCAGCCAAACTGATGTCAAAGTTAACCTGTACAACCAACCCTCAGAACCCCATTACTGTTCTGAGGGAAAAAACAAAATTTCCACGTATAGTGCACACTTGTTAAAGTGTGACCTCTACACTTCTTATGGCTTTCCCTCAACAATGTCTTTCTTCTTGTCACTCTTCCATAAAGGACAGATTTGTGGAGAGCACGACTAATGCCGGGTACATGCGGTCGGAATTTCCGATGGAAACAGTCCGATGGGAGCTTTTCATCTGATTTTCCCGACCATGTGTATGCCCAGCGGTCTTTTTCTGTCGGAATTTCCGACGGACTTTGGATTGAGAACCTGTTCTTAATTTTTCAGACGGAAAAGATCTTTTCCGATCGTGTGTATGCAATTCCGACACGCAAAATTCCGACGCATGCTCGGAAACAATTCGACGCATGCTCAGAAGCAGTAAACTTCCCTTTTATAGTGCTGTCCAACGTTTTTTAAGGCGTGGTGTTATTGACCGTTGGAATTTGGTGTGACCGTGTGTAGGCAAGACAATTTGAGCGAAATTCCGTCGGAATTCCGACGGGAAAACCATCAGAGCTTTTTCCGACGAAAATTTCCGACCGTGTGTACGCGGCATAATAGTTGTCCTGTGGACAGATTCTGCCACCTGAGCTGTGGATCTCTGCAGCTCCTCCAGAGTTACCATGGACCTCTTGGCTCTTCTCTGATGAATGTTCTCCTTGCTCGGCACGGTCAGTTTAGGTGGACGGCCATGTCTTGGTAGGTTTGCAGTTGTGCCATACTCTTTCCATTTCAGAAGATGTATTGAACAGAGCTCTGTGAGATGTTCAAAGCTTGGGAGATTTTTTTATAATCTAACCCTGCTTTATACTTCTCCACAACTTTATCCCTGACCTGTCCTATTCTCACCCCTTCATTCACATTCCTGTCCCCACCCCCCCCCCCCCCCTTTACATTCCTGTCCTCATTCCCCTTCTCATTACTGTCCTCACAAACCTGTCCTCACCCCCCCCTTCTTTTTATTCACATTCCTGTTCTCACCACCCCCCTTTTTACACCCCTGTCCTCACCCCCCCCCTTACATTCCTGTCCTCACCCCCCCCCCCCTCACATTCCTGTCCTCATTCCCCCTCTCATTACTGTCCTCACAAACCTGTCCTCACCCCCCCTTCTTTTTATTCACATTCCTGTCCTCACCCCCCCCTTTTTACACCCCTGTCCTCACCCCCCCCTCACATCCCTGTCCTCACCCCCCTTCACACTCAGCTCACCCCTTTATATCACCCCCCTCCTCCTCCAGATCCCTGTCCTCGGCCCCCTTCACTTCATCCTCAGCTTAACCCACATCCTTTGCAGCATTGACATACTGTAGCTCTTTTCCATCTCCTACCTACAAAGGGCGGAAGGTAGGAGGCACATCAGTCTAGAGCTGACATCGGAGGCAGGACAGTTCCTGGATGGATGGCGGAAGACACATCAGTCTAGAGTGGACATCGGAGGCAGGACAGCTCCAGATGGACACCAGGAGCTGCACAACTTTTCCTGGTAACCAGCAGGTGATTGGTTGCTAGCAACCAATCACCTTCTGGTTAACTTGAAAAGTTAACTTGACAGCTCCCGCCCTCCACCCAGAGCTGTCCTGCCTTCAATGTCCGCTTTAGACTGATGTGTCTCCCGACATCTATCCAGAACTGTCCTGCCTCCGATGTCAGCTCTAGACTCATGTTCCTCCCGCCGCCCATCCAAAACTGTCCTGCCTCCGATGTCAGCTCAATGACAGCAGGGAGGGTGACTGAACAGAAGAGCCGGCCCCTAAATGGCGAGACCGCGGCTGGTCCATATGGGACAGTGACTAAGTCCGGATCTGGACCGTGGTCCGCCATTTAGTGATGTTTGCTCCAGGGCCTGTTTGGGGGTTCTAAGTAATTTTCTAGCAAAAATAAATAAAAAAATGCAGATTTTTACATATACAGTATCTCACAAAAGTGAGTACACCCCTCACATCTTTGTAGATATTTTATTCTATCTTTTCATGTGACAACACTGAAGAAATGACACTTGTCTACAATGTAAAGTAGTGAGTGTACAGCTTGTATAACAGTGTAAATTTCCTGTCCCCTCAAAATAACTCAACACACAGCCATTAATGTCTAAACTGCTGGCAACAAAAGTGAGTACACCCCTACAGTGAACTACAAGTCCCAGTGTCAAGACATCAGCACATAGCCAATATAGAACTACAGTATAGTATAGAACTGGCTTTGCACACAGCCACATACGGTAGGTGTCAATCCCGGAAGCAGAAATCAGTAGATTCCTACCACTGGTAAAACGCCTGTGCAAATGGTGCTTTAGGCCTTGTTTACGCTTGCTTCAAAATGTGGCATTGGGCGCTTCTTTAAAGCACTCTGATGCTAATGAAAGCCCCGTCACTAAATAAAATGGCTCCCTTACACTCACACGTTTTTGCTTTGCTTCAAAAATGATACCCCATGTCGCTTTCCTGGTGCCTCAAATCGTCTCTAAAGCCTCCATAGAAGTCTATGACAATGCTCACTTACAGCACCTGCAGCGTTTGAGGGGCTTTTATTCAGAGTTAGTTTCACTTTTTTTGCAGGTATGAGATATCCCAGGATGCACTGGGAAACCAACAAGTGAACCAGAAAGACGTCATTGGCAGTCACTTCTGGTTCATGTGTATATATCCTGGGAGTGCCTGGTGCATCCGTCACATCTGGTGTGCAGTGTGGAGCAGCAGGCAGGTGAGCGGGGTCCAGACTGGACTGGAACAACTAGCAGACAGCAAACATGGTGTGCAACATAGGAGTGCTATAGTGGAAGATGATAGATAGGACTGAGTGGCAGAGGATCAGCAGAGCTGGGGAACTGGAGCAGAAGAAACTAGCAGATGTCCCACGTGGTGCGCAGCATGGAAGAAATATAGCAGGAGGTAAGTGTGGAAGAAGAGAAAGGAGGATCAGCAAACCAGAGGATCACCAGAGCTGGGGGTTACTACTGAGTAGGGGATCAGCAGAACTGGGGGTTACTACTGAGCGGGGATCAGCAGAACTGGGGGTTACTACTGAGTGGGGGACCGGCAGAGCTGGGGGTTACTACTGAGCAGGGGATCAGCAGAACTGTGGGTTACTACTGAGCAGGGGATCAGCAGAGCTGGGGGTTACTAATGAATGGGGGATCGGCAAAGCTGGGGGTTACTACTGAGCAGGGGATCGGCTGAGCTGGGGGTTACTACTGGGCAAGGAATTGGCAGAGCTGGGGGTTACTACTGAGCGGGGGATCGACCGAGCTGGGGGTTACTACTGAGTGGGGGGTCAGCAGAGCTGGGGGTTACTACTGAGCAGGGGATTGGCAGAGCTGGGGGTTACTACTGAGCTGGGGATTGGCAGAGCTGGTGGTTACTACTGAGCGGGGGATTGGCAGAGCTTGTGGTTACTACTGAGCGGGGGATTGGCAGAGCAGGGAGTTACTACTGAGCAGGGGATCGGCAGAGATGGGGGTTACTACTAAGCAAGGGTTCAGTCAAGATGGGGGTTACTACTGAGCGGGGGTTCAGCATCCCTCTTTACACTTTAAATTTACTTCCCTTTTCCCTAACCACCGCACCTTAGAGACACATCATCTCATCCCTGCCCCACACCTGCAACACCATCCCCCTGCAGGTACTTAAACTCACCATGTTGTAGGCGGGGTCTTCTGCCCCTATGTATGCAGGGGGTACCTTCCACGAGGAGCAAGCTCATCAATGCCCGGGGCCAGACAGGGACTGAGGTCATGTGAAAAATCTAACATTAAGGCAGTTTCCCGACTTATGCAGTGTACACGCGGTCGGAATTTACAATAGAAACAGTCCGATGGGAGCTTTTCATCGGATTTTCCGACCGTGTGTATGCCCATCGGTCTTTTTCTGTCGGTATTTCCGACGGACTTTGGATTGAAAACATTTCTATCGGATTTTTCGATCGTGTGTATGCAATTTCGACACGGAAAATTCCGACGCATGCTCGGAAACAATTAGACGCATGCTCGGAAGCATTAAACTTACCTTTTATAGTGCCGTCGAATGTGTTGTATGCCGCGGTATTATTGACCGTTGGAATTTGGTGTGACCGTGTGTAGGCAAGACAGTTTGAGCGAAATTCCGTCGGAATTCCGACGGGAAAACCATCAGAGCTTTTTCCGACGAAAATTCTGACCGTGTGTACGCGGCATAAGAGATGAGCCTTCACTGTGTGCAGTAGTAAACGTACAGAGTTCCTCTGAAAAGCCACTTGTCTTGTGTCACTACAATCTGTAACTGATGTATGTTGCATTAGGAGCTGAGCCTGAGTCCTCTCCACCAGTCCCAGTCCAGTGAACCTCTGTAACCTCACTCCCAGTAACAGAATGGGGTCCCGCCGAGCACCTAGTGTGGACCTCAAGCATGCTCTTTAACTTACCTTGTGACCAAACCATAGATCTCCGTAAACAGTTTGAATCGGGTTGCCATTGGATCCCTAGGGAGGGAGCCAGCACATCGATACCCTCACTACTGGAGGACCTGTCACCCCACCAGTTACCACGCTTAACAACTAGTTGCTTGTATCTTGAACTTGTACTTATCCATATCAACTACACTCCTCTTCTCTGTGTCTTGCTGAGTTAACCCTTTGTGCATTTACAGACCAAAGTATCTTTTGATACACCAGACCATCATACACCCCTTTGAATAACCAGGCTCAGAACAGATAATGTAACTTAACTGAACATGATGCGGCCTACAGTTTAATATGAATAAAGTCTTTTCCCCAATCCAAAGTAGTATAATATGGTAGCCAAGTCATACCTCCATGAGGTCCATGAGGTTGGAGCTCCAAGCCATACCTCCATGAGGTTGGGGTTCATTATGGCATTGTCCATGACTTGGATGTCCCCCATAATTTCTGGTTTCTTCAGCATCACCTAGATGAGCACCTAGAGCACCCAGCAGCACCATGCTCCTAGACCCACCGGGACCTGAGTTCCCGCTCTCCAGATCCTAGCTGTCCCCTTTTTTATAGCACAGTGTCAGGAATGTGTAAACGCTCCTTTTCTTTGACAACTGCCGGTTCCATTCAAGCATCCTGGTTTTGGCTATGATGCATCCCTGTCTGTCTGTCCACCAACAAGGTGATTGATGTAGCCAGTCTCTGGGTGGAGACCAAACCTAATTTAAGCCAGCCAAGCCTGCAGTCTCATGCTTGTGATTGTGCTAGTTACATGTGCTCAAGCCACCTGTCTGTCTGTCCTGCTCTGCTGTTTGGATTCCATTGTTGACGACCTCGGATCGGATATCGGACTATTCTCTGAACTCTGTTGACTTTTGACTTTGGATTGATATAGTGTCTGACCACCTGCGTTAGGAGTAAGCGTGACAGACAGTTGGGCCAGCTAGGACCAAAAGCCTGGGAACTGAGCTAAACACAATTAACCAGCTAGCTAAACTATACACACTTTCAACCTGCCTACTACCATGTAAGCAAGACCTAGTTAAAAGGAATTTGCATGTAGACAGGTGCAGTCTACTTTCTCCACTGCAGGTGATGCTCTTCTGCAGCAGCTCTGCAGTTGAAGAGGAAGTCAAGAGGAACATTGTTTTTCTATGGTTTCCTGGGTCACTGGAGAAGCTATCCCTTTGGATGCTTCCTCCCCATGTGACTCTAGCAACCATCTTGGGTCAGGCAGAGCCTATTTAAGGTCCTGGTTCCAAGGATTGGCATGCATTTTGGGAGTGGGTAGAGTAGGAACAGGCACCCCGCCTGATAGGAATAGAGCTAGTGACAGAGAAAAGGTTCCTGACTAGGATGTAAAGCGTAGGGCTCACCTTCCTGCTTGGGCACAAGAAGGGCAGGCCGCATTCTGCTCCTCCCAACAGGCGCTGTTAGTTTGGCTACATCCTGCTCTTTACACGCTGTTGGAGGTGTGAATGTCACCAGCTGGGCTGCCTTCCCACCGAGTTACTGTGCGTTGAAAAAGTATTCATAACCCTTGAAATTTTCCACATTTTGTCATGTTACCACCAAAAAGATAAATGTATTTTATTGGGATTTTATTTGATAGACCAACACACAGTGGCACATAATTGTGAAGTGGAAGGAAAATGATAGATGGTTTTCAATATTTGTCACAAATAAATATGTGAAAAGTGTGGGGGGCATTTGTATTCACCCCCCCCCCCGAGTCAATACTACGTAGAACCACCTTTCGCTGCAATTACAGCTGCAAGTGTTTTGGGGATGTCTCTACCAGCTTTGGACATCTAGAGAGGGACATTTTTGCCCATTCTTTTTTTGCAAAATAGCCCAAGCTCTGTCAGATTGGATGGAGAGCGTCTGTGAACAGCAATTTTCAAGTCTTGCCACAGATTCTCAATTGGATTTAGGTCTGGACTTTGACTGGGCCATTCTAACACATGAATATGCTATGAAGAAGAAACCTCAAAAAGTGGGACTATACCGGCAACAAGATAAACCATATAGGCTACATAGAATAATTTTATACATTTATTTTCAAAATACAAAAACATATAGAAATTGAAAAAGTTCTTTTAAAAACAGTATGACAAATGGTACAAAATGATATGCATATCTGAAGTAGGTGAGGGTGTAGAATTCCGACGCGTTTCCAAATGGCTGAAAATATGCCTATCTTCCTCAGGGAATTATAGTCACCATCTACAGAATATCAAGACATGTCAATTATATAAAGAAAAAAAAGAGAAAATTCCCCACCCCAATCTAACATTGGGTAGAGAATCATACATTGCATGTAAGTATAAACAAATATTCAATATATATCAATAATATACTCTGAATAGTACACTTACGTCATATATTGCATCACATATATAGCATTGCCTCCCATTCACTCTCCGAGAAGAAAGGACGTCCAAAAGTTGGCAAAGGATAGAGGCCACATTCCCATACTCTCTACAAGACGGTACGAATGAAAAAGTTCCATAAATCTAATGGCGTAAAAACCTAAAAAAACACCAATGGAGAAAGGAAATAATATCTTAGAGCCTGGATATGATATTAAAAAAGGGGAAGTGTGGTAATCTTGGGAAAAACTCCCCAAGATACCAAACATTTATCCCATATATATGTTGCTTACCCTAGGGTCCATGATCCAAGGGTCCAGAGATGGAAAAAATTCCAGGAGAAAATCCTCAAGAAGTCCTAAGGTGGAGAGTGATGCACACAGCACAATGCTGTGGAGCGGAATGACGCCATATACCGTCTCTGGCGTCCTTAAATAGGTGGAATAGAACTCTGTCCCGCCCCAGTGGGTGTGTTTGGATGACGTCAGACGCAAAAGCGTCCCGCGTCATCACCTGCAGATCCGCCCATTGGGCTGTGTCCTATTCCGGATGGAAATAGGAAGCAAAGGACCAGCTAACATGGGCGGCATGCGTGCGTATGTGCCGCCTACCGCATCACAATAGGCGCTATCCACAGGGCGTCATAGGGCGTCCCTGCCTCGTACAGCACAATCGCATGATGCGATATGCGCATGCGCAGTATGGGGAACTCAGCCAGAGACAATCCGTCTATGGCACAGGCGCCCAGCGTGGAAATGCGCATGCGCAGTGTGACCTGCCTGGGGCAGGATTGTAGATACCGCCAGGAGCGCAGGCGGCCGCGCATATCCCCCAGGAACGCCATCCCCTCTGCCCAGATCTGGACAGAGAGAGTGGAGCATAGAGAGGAGAAGCCACTGGGAAAGAGGATCCCCCATAAATCCCCAAATGCGGAAGTTATTCCGTACCAGGATGTTATAATATGGGGTGGGAGGATCCATGCTGGGAGGGAGTAGATTGTTGCATGGGGGTGATAGAGGGGGAAAAAAGAAAACCCCCCAGTCCAATGTCCCAAAGCCTAATCGGGGCCCAGGCACATTGGTGGGCGGACGTACCCCATCCCCCCCAAAAAAAACAAGGCAACAATGAGGACTAAAACCACTGGCAAGACAACAAAGGGGATATATATCCGGGAATCAGAAAATAAATTCCTGAAATCCAGATAACCCCTACCCCAAAAGATCCAGGATGACCTCCAACCCATCATAGATGGAAAATGAAGGAACTGCCCCCCTAAAGGAATAAAGTCCCGCGATGCCCCTCATAACGGGATAGGGAGACTATGGGTCTATTTGGGGTTGAGTTGCCAGGTAGAGAAAAATGGGAGAGCACTAAAAAAACCTTGCCAAACAAAAAATGTGGAACATCACTATAAATTTCTCGGTGAGTAAAACCCCCGGGAGGCAGAGCCATTTACAATTGCAAAATCAAAACATACATATTATAAATGTTGTCCATATTATGGACAGATAAACAAAACCATAAAACTGAACCATTCACCTAATCCAGTAAATTATTTAAAGAAGAAACAAAGAGTATCAAGGGGAAACCCCCCCCTAGAATGAGGGACCCGCAGTTGAGGGAATGAATAAAACAGGGAGTCATAAGAATCAAGAATTGTTATTGTGCAGTGGCTATATAGAGGAAACCTGACAATTTAATCAGTTTTTCCTGAACTATAGCCATCCAAGAATGGTCTAAAACTTTCCACCTCGTTTAAACCTGGTGGGGTGGTTGCCTTCAAGGTTCTAATCCAACGCATTTCTCGTTGAAGAAGAACTTTGTTCCAATCTCCTCCTCTGATTGGAATGTGTAATCTATCAAGAACAGTGAAATTTACTTTCGGCAATCTATAATTATGTTTCTTGGCTATATGACGCCCCAAAGGCAAATACAGATTGCAGATCTTCATATCATGCATATGCTTTTCAACTCTCTTACAGAGTTTTTGTCTGGTTTTGCCTACATAGAAGGAACCACACTGACACTGCATGAGGTACACCACCCCCTGAGTCTGGCAGGAGGCATAGTGTCTCAGGGAGAAGTCTACCCCATTTGGCAGCGTCAGTGTGGTCCTCTGGCCAATGACTGAACATTGAGCACAATTTCCACATGGAAAAGTTCCAAAGTTCCTACAAGGATCCTTTCTAGAGATTCCTTTATATTCACTTTGTGTGACTAAATTACCAATTGAAACCGTTTTTCTATAGGAAATCAAAGGGCGAGGTGAGACCAGGGTGCCCACAACTGGATCATCTGTGAGGATTGACCAATTTTTGTTAATGATTTTGCGGATCCTCTCATGTTCATTTGAGAATCGCAGTATAATACGAGTGTTCTCATCAACATTCTTTTTCTTCTTTTTGAAGAGAAGATCTCTCCTAGTGAGAGCCTTAACCCGATTGAAAGCCTTCTTAAGGCATGTTTTGGTATAGCCTCTATCTAGTAGTCTTAAGGTTAGTCCATCACTTTCTCTCTGGAAGTCCTCTTCCTTCGTGCAGTTCTTCCTAATCCGGAGGAACTGACTGAAGGGGATGGATCGTTTTAATGGTAGTGGATGGAAACTGTCTGCGTGAAGCAGGGTGTTGCCGGCAGTTTCCTTCCGAAACAGTCTACTGGTTAGGTTTCCATTCGGGGCCTTTTTAATGCAAATATCTAAGAAATGAGTCTCACTGTAGTCGAAGCTCATAGTAAAAAACAAGTTGTAGGCATTGTCGTTCATGAGCTCCAGACATTCCAATAACTGTTTCTCTGAACCGTCCCAAATGATAAAAACATCGTCGATGCACCTCTGCCACATCAAAATGTGACAGGTGTACATCGACGCATGTTCACTGGCCAAAAAGTCTTTTTCCCACTCCCCCAGGTACAGATTCGCATATGAGGGCGCACAGCACGTCCCCATAGCTACTCCCTGTACCTGGAGGTAGTGGGAATTCTTGAAAATAAAAACGTTATGTCGGAGAATAAAGTCCAACATTTGGACAATAAAGGAATTGAATTTCCAATCTGTCGTATTTCTCTGTTTTAAAACCCTATCTACTGCCTTAATTCCTAGATCATGTGGAATGCTATTATAGAGCGATTCCACATCAATGGTCACTAGGATCGCTGTCTCTGGGATGGTTAGCTCTTCAATAATCTGTAGGAGATGAATGGTGTCCTTGGTGTAGGATGGTAGATCCATGACGTGGGGTCTCAGGTGGTCATCAATGACCTGGCTGATTCCCTCCGTGATGGAACCATTGCCCGATACTATAGGCCTTCCCGGTGGATTTTGAAGATTTTTATGCACTTTGGGGAGGGCATATAGAGTGGGTAATCTGGGATATCTAGTTCTAATGAAATCCCAGATTTCTCGAGTAATTGTCCCCACATTGAAAGACTCATCAACCAGTACATAAAAGTCTTGGTTGTATTTCTCTACCAATGAAGGGGCAATTAATTTGTAACAATTGGAATCATTGAGTATTCTAAGGACCATGTTTTCATAATCTAAATTATTCATGATTACGATATTTCCCCCTTTATCCGAACTCTTGATTGTAATATCAAAGTTGTTTTTGAGAGATTGGAGCGCTTTCCTTTGACCCACATTTAGGTTTTGTTGTCCTGAATCTTCTTTTAATCTTTCCAGATCTTTGGCAGTTTGTTTAACAAATAATGCCAGAGCTGGATTCTGATTGAGTTGTGGAAAGACATGCGATCTTCGTTTAAACTTTTTTGGTTCATATCTGAAACTCTCCTCTTCCTCCTCCTCACTCCCCTCACTATCAAGAGGATCATCCTCTTGTTCATCCCAGGCTCCACTTTCCAGTAAAAGGAGGTTGAGGTCTCTCAAGGCTTTGAAATCTGCTGCTTTTAAATTAGGTGGTACCTCAACTTCTTTTTTGATTTGTTTTTTATTGTACAGACTTTTATAAAACAAATTTCGAGCAAAGAGATGAATGTCTTTGATCACCTCGAAGACATCTGAATTTTTATTGGGACAAAAGGATAACCCTAAAGATAATACTTCCTGTTCACATTTCGAAAGTGTATGGGAAGACAAATTTATGTTCTCCGACATAACCTTTTTATTTTCAAGAATTCCCACTACCTCCAGGTACAGGGAGTAGCTATGGGGACGTGCTGTGCGCCCTCATATGCGAATCTGTTCCTGGGGGAGTGGGAAAAAGACTTTTTGGCCAGTGAACATGCGTCGATGTACACCTGTCACATTTTGATGTGGGAGAGGTACATCGACGATGTTTTTATCATTTGGGACGGTTCAGAGAAACAGTTATTGGAATGTCTGGAGCTCATGAACGACAATGCCTACAACTTGTTTTTTACTATGAGCTTCGACTACAGTGAGACTCATTTCTTAGATATTTGCATTAAAAAAGCCCCGAATGGAAACCTAACCAGTAGACTGTTTCGGAAGGAAACTGCCGGCAACACCCTGCTTCACGCAGACAGTTTCCATCCACTACAATTAAAACGATCCATCCCCTTCAGTCAGTTCCTCCGGATTAGGAGGAACTGCACGAAGGAAGAGGACTTCCAGAGAGAAAGTGATGGACTAACCTTAAGACTACTAGATAGAGGCTATACCAAAACATGCCTTAAGAAGGCTTTCAATCGGGTTAAGGCTCTCACTAGGAGAGATCTTCTCTTCAAAAAGAAGAAAAAGAATGTTGATGAGAACACTCGTATTATACTGCGATTCTCAAATGAACATGAGAGGATCCGCAAAATCATTAACAAAAATTGGTCAATCCTCACAGATGATCCAGTTGTGGGCACCGTGGTCTCACCTCGCCCTTTGATTTCCTATAGAAAAACGGTTTCAATTGGTAATTTAGTCACACAAAGTGAATATAAAGGAATCTCTAGAAAGGATCCTTGTAGGAACTTTGGAACTTTTCCATGTGGAAATTGTGCTCAATGTTCAGTCATTGGCCAGAGGACCACACTGACGCTGCCAAATGGGGTAGACTTCTCCCTGAGACACTATGCCTCCTGCCAGACTCAGGGGGTGGTGTACCTCATGCAGTGTCAGTGTGGTTCCTTCTATGTAGGCAAAACCAGACAAAAACTCTGTAAGAGAGTTGAAAAGCATATGCATGATATGAAGATCTGCAATCTGTATTTGCCTTTGGGGCGTCATATAGCCAAGAAACATAATTATAGATTGCCGAAAGTAAATTTCACTGTTCTTGATAGATTACACATTCCAATCAGAGGAGGAGATTGGAACAAAGTTCTTCTTCAACGAGAAATGCGTTGGATTAGAACCTTGAAGGCAACCACCCCACCAGGTTTAAACGAGGTGGAAAGTTTTAGACCATTCTTGGATGGCTATAGTTCAGGAAAAACTGATTAAATTGTCAGGTTTCCTCTATATAGCCACTGCACAATAACAATTCTTGATTCTTATGACTCCCTGTTTTATTCATTCCCTCAACTGCGGGTCCCTCATTCTAGGGGGGGTTTCCCCTTGATACTCTTTGTTTCTTCTTTAAGTAATTTACTGGATTAGGTGAATGGTTCAGTTTTATGGTTTTGTTTATCTGTCCATAATATGGACAACATTTATAATATGTATGTTTTGATTTTGCAATTGTAAATGGCTCTGCCTCCCGGGGGTTTTACTCACCGAGAAATTTATAGTGATGTTCCACATTTTTTGTTTGGCAAGGTTTTTTTAGTGCTCTCCCATTTTTCTCTACCTGGCAACTCAACCCCAAATAGACCCATAGTCTCCCTATCCCGTTATGAGGGGCATCGCGGGACTTTATTCCTTTAGGGGGGCAGTTCCTTCATTTTCCATCTATGATGGGTTGGAGGTCATCCTGGATCTTTTGGGGTAGGGGTTATCCTGGATTTCAGGAATTTATTTTCTGATTCCCGGATATATATCCCCTTTGTTGTCTTGCCAGTGGTTTTAGTCCTCATTGTTGCCTTGTTTTTTGGGGGATGGGGTACGTCCGCCCACCAATGTGCCTGGGCCCCGATTAGGCTTTGGGACATTGGACTGGGGGGTTTTCTTTTTTCCCCCTCTATCACCCCCATGCAACAATCTACTCCCTCCCAGCATGGATCCTCCCACCCCATATTATAACATCCTGGTACGGAATAACTTCCGCATTTGGGGATTTATGGGGGATCCTCTTTCCCAGTGGCTTCTCCTCTCTATGCTCCACTCTCTCTGTCCAGATCTGGGCAGAGGGGATGGCGTTCCTGGGGGATATGCGCGGCCGCCTGCGCTCCTGGCGGTATCTACAATCCTGCCCCAGGCAGGTCACACTGCGCATGCGCATTTCCACGCTGGGCGCCTGTGCCATAGACGGATTGTCTCTGGCTGAGTTCCCCATACTGCGCATGCGCATATCGCATCATGCGATTGTGCTGTACGAGGCAGGGACGCCCTATGACGCCCTGTGGATAGCGCCTATTGTGATGCGGTAGGCGGCACATACGCACGCATGCCGCCCATGTTAGCTGGTCCTTTGCTTCCTATTTCCATCCGGAATAGGACACAGCCCAATGGGCGGATCTGCAGGTGATGACGCGGGACGCTTTTGCGTCTGACGTCATCCAAACACACCCACTGGGGCGGGACAGAGTTCTATTCCACCTATTTAAGGACGCCAGAGACGGTATATGGCGTCATTCCGCTTCACAGCATTGTGCTGTGTGCATCACTCTCCACCTTAGGACTTCTTGAGGATTTTCTCCTGGAATTTTTTCCATCTCTGGACCCTTGGATCATGGACCCTAGGGTAAGCAACATATATATGGGATAAATGTTTGGTATCTTGGGGAGTTTTTCCCAAGATTACCACACTTCCCCTTTTTTAATATCATATCCAGGCTCTAAGATATTATTTCCTTTCTCCATTGGTGGTTTTTTAGGTTTTTACGCCATTAGATTTATGGAACTTTTTCATTCGTACCGTCTTGTAGAGAGTATGGGAATGTGGCCTCTATCCTTTGCCAACTTTTGGATGTCCTTTCTTCTCGGAGAGTGAATGGGAGGCAATGCTATATATGTGATGCAATATATGACTATGTAAGTGTACTATTCAGAGTATATTATTGATATATATTAAATATTTGTTTATACTTACATGCAATGTATGATTCTCTACCCAATGTTAGATTGGGGTGGGGAATTTTCTCTTTTTTTCTTTATATAATTGACATGTCTTGATATTCTGTAGATGGTGACTATAATTCCCTGAGGAAGATAGGCATATTTTCAGCCATTTGGAAACGCCATTTGGAAACGCGTCGGAATTCTACTTCAGATATGCATATCATTTTGTACCATTTGTCATACTGTTTTTAAAAGAACTTTTTCAATTTCTATATGTTTTTGTATTTTGAAAATAAATTTATAAAATTATTCTATGTAGCCTATATGGTTTATCTTGTTGCCGGTATAGTCCCACTTTTTGAGGTTTCTTCTTCATACCCGTTTTGGGGATGATGGCAACCAATATGTGTCTCGAGAACTGAGTTCAATCTTTTCCAACACATGAATATGCTTTGATCTTAACCATTCCGTTGTAGCTCTGGCTGTATGTTTAGGGTAATTTTCCTGCTGGAAGGTGAACCTCCGCCCCTGTCTCAAGTTTTTTGCAGACTCTAACAGGTTTTCTTCTAAGATTGTCCTGTATTTGGCTCCATCCATCTTCCCATCAACTCTGACCAGCTTCCCTGTCCCTGCTGAAGAAAAGCATCCCCTCAAAATAATGCTCCCACCACCATATTTCTCTTTCAAATATTTTATTGGTTTTGTATTTAAAATACAGTGTACAATTAGTCATTGTACGTCGTGCAACGACATTGGTGAATACATTAACAGTTTGATTTATGTCCACGATTTGATCCTGATTTGATCCTTTCCTCTGATGTGGCCCCCCCGAGTGGGAGCTTTAGTGCCACAAGAGTGGAGAGGATCAACTAGTGAATCTAAACATTGCAAACGTTTCCGTTCAGTAATTTAATAAAACATGTAGTACATATCCGTTAAAGGGGTTGGTAGTATTGCTCGGTCAAGAGGGGAGGGAAATGATCTGTGGATTAGTATCGTTAGTTGCTAGTCGCAGCAGAAATCCAATTGGTCCATGGTTGCCAGTGTATGCGAGTTCTGGAAGTCTGGCCAATGCTGGCTGCTGTCACATTTTCATAGCTATAATGTAGGGCTACTAGGTTGATGACTTAGGATAAGGTCAGAGGAGTGTCAGACTTCCAGTGTCTAGTTATGTTGAGTCTGGCCGCCAGAAGTATGTGGGTTGTAACATATCTGATGGTGAAGGGAAGGTTGGCGATGGTTAAGTTTAGGATTTCTAGTGCGGGTGACGGGGAAATAGTGTGATTAGTGACGTCTTTGATGAGCCTGAATACGTCTTTCCAGTACATCTGTAGTTTGGAACATGCCAGAAGATATGGAGCGTGTTCCTGATGGGTGATTTGCATCTCCAACATGTGTTGGGGTTTTGGGGGCCAAAAGAAGTCAGTCTGGATGGGGTGAGGTACCAATGTAATGAGATTTTCTGTGTGAGTTCCCAAAGGGCTGCACTTTTCATGGTTTTGTAAATGGTCTTGAGTTCGAGTTGCCATTGGGTGTCGGAGAAAGTTTGTGCGAGATCAGTTTCCCACCTGTGGTGAGGGTTCAGTTTGGCGAAGGTGTCTTTTTGGTGAAAGATGTTATAGAAATGGGAGATGCCTTTAATCTTGGAGGTTGGGTTGGTAAGATAGACCCAGGTTTTGGGGTGTATAGTGTAGAGGGGAAGGGATAAATTGTGCAGGCAGTGGTGAATGCGTAACAAGGTAAAGTGCTCTGAGGTAGAGAGGCCGTATTCAGATTGTAGTTGGGAGAAGGGTTTGAGGCGGTTTTCTTGTATTAGATGTTGTATGGTGTGGATCCCTTTAAGGGTCCAATGTGTAATTCGGAGGTCTGGTGTCAAGTACAAGAGGGTCTCCAGAGGAATAGTGAATTGAGGGGTGGCTGGGGTGTGGGTCAGGAGGGTAGTCAGTTTCTTCCAGGCATGGGCGGAGGCCTTCATGTTTGGAGAGATAGATGTCGGGATTGAGGAACCTAGAGGGGTGCTAGGAGCCAGTTTTTTAGATTGGGCCGGGTGAGTGAGACATTTTCTATCTGTGCCCAAGATGAGTTCGGAAGGGGTTGGAACCAACTGGGTAATTGAGCTAGAATTGCGGCTAGGTAATAGTCCTCAAAGTTTATGGATCCCGTGCCTCCCGCTAGTTTATGTTTAATTAATTTTAGGCTGGGCGCATCTGGGCCTTTTACCATTCCAAAGATATCGGTTAAATATCGTTTGAAAGGATCTGAAGAATGAGGTGGTAATTGGTATGGGAAGTGTTCTAAAAAAGTATAGTATTTGAGGGAGGCATATCATCTTAAAGGCCGCGAGTCGACCTGACCAGGAAAGTTCATGTTTCGCTAGTCGTTGTGAGGTTGCTTGGATGTTACGTAAGAGAGAGGCAAGAAATTACATGAGTAGAGGTTTCTAATTGATCTTGGTAATTGGATGCCTAGGTATGAGATGTCTAAATTTGCCCACGCGAAAGGGTATTGTAGTTGTAGGAGATTTCTCATGGTAGCGTCAATGTTGATGTCTAGTATAAATGATTTGGTCGTGTTTACCTTATAATACGATACTGAGCTAAACCAGGTTAAACATTTTTGTACTTCTGCCAGGGAGAGAGTCGGATTTGTAAGGATTAGGATGACGTCGTCAGCAAATAGACTGATTTTATGGGACTATGGACCAACTTGAAGTCCTGAGATGGCGAGGTGGGAGCGAATGTGCTCCGCTAGGGGTTCCATAAGCAAGTTGAATATGAGGGAGGATAGAGGGCAGCCTTGTCGTGTGCCGTTGGTGATGGGGAATGGGCGAGATAGGATACCTTCAGTGAATACTTGGGCCTCTGGGTTGGAGTATAATGCCATAATGGCGCTCAGGATATGGCCCTGGAACCCAAATTTTTGGAGGACCGTTTTGAGGTATGACCAGTGGACTCTGTCGAACGCCTTCTCTGCGTCCAAGGATAGGAGCAGAGAAGGCGTTCCGGTGGATTCTGCATGGTGGATGAAGTTAAGCATCCTTCTGGTGGCATCTGATGCCTGTCTGCCTTTTGTGAATCCCGTCTGGTCTTGGTGGATAAGAGTGGGCATAATTTCAAGTAGTCTTGCTGCTATGGTTTTAGCGTATATTTTGAGGTTGAGGTTGAGTAGGGATATTGGGCAAAAATTTGGGGGGACCTTCGATTCCTTCCCTGGTTTCGGTATCGTGATCACAAGAGCTTTTAAATACTCTTTTGTGAAAGTAGAAGAGGAGGAAGCGCTATTGAACAGTTCAGTGAGGTGCGGGGTTAAGTGTGAGGAATATTGTTAGTAATATTCTCCAGTCAACCCGTCTGGGCCTGGTGCTTTACCACTTGGTAGTGAGTTAAAAGCTGTCCGAATTTCTTGTTCTGAGAATGGGGTATTGAGGGCGGCTAATTGTTCCCTAGTCAGTATGGGTAGGTCCAGATTTTGGAGGAATTTGTTGATGTCCTCTTGTATGGGTTGTGTTGTATGGGGATCATGTTTCAGATTGTAAAGCTCTTCATAGTAGGCGCTAAAGGCGTCAGCTATGTCTTGTGGGTTAGTTAGGGGAAGTTTTGTGTGTGGGTGGAGGAGTTGGGTAATTTTGGTTTTGGCATGTCTGCCTTTAAGGCGTTGTGCAAGATTTTTCCCCGCTTTATTGGAGGTGTAGTATGTGGTCGCTTTCAGTTTCCTTTGGAGGAATTCATAGGAGTGGGGTAGTAAGAATTTAAGTTCTTGTCTTAAGGATAGTAGTTGGTTTGTCTGTGGGTCTCAGGGGTTGGTTTTGTGTTTTAGTTCTAAGGCTTGCTAGCTGAGCTGTTTATTCATCTAGTCGCTGCGTCCTCTTTTTTTTATGATAAGAGCTCAATTTAATCAACATCCCGCTCATGAATGCTTTATGTGCGCTCCACACCACGCTAGGATCGGATACAGTGCCCTTGTTTAGTGAAAAAAAGTCTGTGATGTGGTTTGAGATCTCTGGCGCGTATTTGTCATGTTGGATAATGTAGTTGTTTGCTCACCAGAGATATGTGTTACATTGCAGGTTAGAATCTTCTATGGAAATTGATATTGGAGCGTGGTCCGACCATGTCGTGGTGTGAATAGCAGACTTAGATATTTTTTGTAAGATCCATTTGTCAGTGAAGAATAAGTCTATTCTCGAATATGAGCAGTGTCTGGAGGAAAAGAAGGTGATGTCACGTCCAGATCGGTGGTGACATCTCCAGATGTCGTAGAGATCTTGAGAGGAGATAAAAAATTTCTGAAGTGAGTTTTGTCTCTTTGCAGCTGATGTGGAGTCCAAGAGGAGGTCAGGGGCCAGGTTGAAGTCTCCACATATTATTAGATGGCCTTTCTGTATGGGTTTGGTGGTGCGTAGTACCTTGCGTAGGAATTTCATTTGGTGGGAATTCGGGGCATAGACGTTTATGAGGGTGTAGAACACCCGGTTGATAATGCAGATAAGAATTATAAAACGCCCTTCAGAGTCCGGTACGATATCAAGTAAGCGGAAGTGTACCGTATCTTTGATTGCAATCATGACACGTTTAGTTTTAGTGGAATGGGAAGCGTGGAAGATGTGTGGGAACTGACGGTTGTTACAGAGGGGAGAGTTTGCTGCCAGTAGGTGAGTTTCCTGGATGCAAATAATGTCACTGTGGAGAGCTGCGGGAGTTTTCCATAGTGAGTGGCATTTGGTGGGGTGGTTCAGCCAATTGACGTTCAGTGAGAGAATGTTGAGCGGCATCTTGTGTGTGGGAGGTTGGTAGGTTTTATGTAATACAACTTATGGTTGGTCGCTGGAGTTTGGATCTGGAGGCGTCTGGGAGCGAGACGAGGGTGTTCGGCAGGCCAAGGATCTGAGAAGGATGGGGTATTAAGCTGCAGATAGAGCAATACATCAAGTATAAAGTATTTGTGAAGAAAAATAGGTAAAAAGGAATCAAAAATAACAAAAATATGAAGATGTATCAAGCAAACCGTTAGTGGGAGGTTTGGTGCATCTCATAGGACTGTTGTAGTCACACTAAGAAAAGGAGTAAAAGAAAAATAAAAGTATCGTAGAGGGGGTGCTGAGCACCTCGATAGCCTCTAGATGGAGGTAAAGAGAGTTGGTAAAACTGGAGAGTGAAGGCAAGGGTAGCAAGTCGTCAGAACTCAGGGGAACATTAGTGACGTTTTTCGGCCAATCTTGTTATTGATATAGATGCCATTCAGGTGTTGTTGTGATCCAGGTTTCTGCGGGGCGCAGGTGGCCCTTTTTGATGAGGTCTGGAATTAGGAGGTTCTATTAGAATCCCCTAGATGTGGAGGATTTTCAGACCTTTTTGTGGGTTTGCCCATTTTTAGTGATGAGGAGTGTGGCTGGGTATCTCCATTTATATTGTAGTTTGTGGTTTTGCAGGCCTTTGGTTATTGGGTTCAGTAGGCGTCTCAGTTGGAGGGTGTACTTGGAGAGATCTGTGATAGAAGTGAACCCTCATCAGTACATCTCTGGGGACTGAGGCTGCCAGGTGAGGCGGTTTAGCAATCCTGTGGAGTCTGTATATTATAACATCTCGTGGAGACGCTTCAGGGATGATGATGTGCATTAGATATTTTGCATAGTGTGGTAGGTCCGCAGGGGGTATGTTCTCAGGAATACCTCTTAATTTGACATTGTTCCTGCGGGACCTTTCTTCTAAATTGGCCAGCTTGGCTCACATCCATGACTGTTCCTCTTTAATTTCGCCGCAGGTATCAATGATTTTATTCACAGTGAGGGTGCAGTCAGACATGCCTCTCTCAGTATTGGTCACTCTGTCATCTAATGTGTGGATGTCAGAGGTGATTTTTGAAAAGAGTGAGGCGAGGGAGGTCTGGAGGGAGGTCTGGAGGGAGAGTAGCATATCTTTTAAAGTGGTATCCATGACTGGATGGCCTGAGGTGGGGAAGTAGGCCATGGAGGATTTCAGGGCCTGGTTGGAGAGGAAGGGATTCAGAGCCTGGGCCTCTATTTGTGTGTGCAGCGTCCACTGCGGCGGCGTGTCTAGCCGCATTTTGGCTTTAGCTGGGCTGCCAAGGAGAGGATGGGAGAGCTCAGCAGGGGCACCTGTGTCTTGATGGTCCTCTGGGATGGCATCCGGGAGATCCGTGTATGATTCTCGCGGCACGGCTGGCCATCTTGGTATACAGCATCCCGCTCCGCCGGCTTGTAGGCAAATTCCGTCAGTTTCTGGGGTGTACAGTCCTTAAATCTTTTCCTGGATGAGTTCATTTTAGTCTCCAGTGTATCCGGAGCTAGGATGGCCGTGGATGGGGTTGTGATTGCGGCCTGTGTTGAGGGATTCTTTCCCCTGGCTGACGAGCTGAGAGACTAAGCGTCCATCTTCTTCTCCGGTCGGCCACTCCCCCTCCCACCACCATATTTTATGGTGGGGATGGTGTGTTCAGGGTGATGTGCAGTGTTAGTTTTCAGCCACACATAGCATTTTGCTTTTTGGCCAAAAAGTAAAATTTTGGTCTCATTTGACCAGAGCGCTTCCGCATGTCATCTGTGCCCCATGCGTGGCTTCTTGCAAACTGCAAATGAGACTTCTTTTGGCTTTCTTTCACCAATGTCTTTCTTCTTGCCACTTTTCCATAAAAAACTGATTTGTGGAGAGCCCGACTAATAGTTGTCCTGTAGACAGATTCTCCCACCTGAGCTGAGGATCTCTGCAGCTCCTCCAGAGTTACCATGGGCCTCTTGGCTCTTCTCTGATGAATGCTCTCCTTTCCCAGCCTGTCAGTTTAGGTGGACGGCCATGTCTTGGTAGGTTTACAGTTGTGACATACTCTTTCCATTTTCCAATGATGGATTGAACAGAGCTCCGTGAGATGTTCAAAGCTTGGGAGATTATTTTATAACCTAACCCTGCTTTAAACTTCTCCACAACTTGACCTGTCTGGTGTGTTCCTCGGTCTTCATGATGATGTTTGTTCACTAAGGTTCTCTAACAAACCTCTGAAGGCAATTGGTTCCACTAAATTTTAGTTAGGGGTATCAGAGTAAAGGGGGCTGAATACAAATGTACACCACACTTTTCAGATATTTATTTGTAAAAAAAAAAAAAATTAAAATCATTTATAATTTTCCTTCCACTTCACAATTATGTGCCACTTTGTGTTGGTCTATCACATAAAAATCCCAATAAAATACATTTACGTTTTTTGGTTATAACATGACAAACTGTGGAAAATTTCAAGGGGTATACTTTTTCAAGGCGCTGTAAATCAGAGTCAATGGCTTGGTATTTTGGAAAGCTATTTCATCTAAAGCCCAATACACACGGTCGGATTTTCCGATGGATTCTGTCCTATCGGACAATGTTGTTGGAAATTCCGACCGTGTGTAGGCATCATCGGACATTTTCCATCGGATTGTCCGACGGACAAAGTTGTATCTCCTGCTGTAAAAATTTTACGACAACAAAGTCCGATCACACCAATTCCGATCGTGTGTAGCGAATTCCGATCGTGTGTAGCGATTCCGACGGACAAAGTGCCACGCATGCAACACCAGTGTCGGACTAAATCCGTCGGAACAAATCTGATGGATTTTGTGGTCGGATTTTCCGACCGTGTGTACGGGGCATAAGAAAAATTCCCAAAACATGGCCCGTTGGGGGTACTTGAGAACAGGGTTGAGAATCACTGATTTAGAAGACATAGGAGGCAAGAGAGGACAGCGCCAAGTTCAACTTTTAAAAGAAAAGTCAAAATAAGTGTATAACTTCAGCTCCCTAGATCTCTGGACCTGTTGAGCGTTCACATGTTATTCTCAGTGAAGGCAACTTCTGCTGATGCATCTGTTTCATTCTATGTATGATAGGTTTCAAATAACATTTTAACTATGTTCTATTCATTTTAACTAATGTCCATTAAATATGTTTTTTTTTTTTTTTTTTTTTTTTTTTTTTAGCATTTTGTAAATCCTCTTATAACGATGAGGATGTTATGGTGTATGATAGTCCCATAACAAATCGGCCTCTTCTTCTAGCAACAATGGATCTGTACAACAAGACTGTTGTCTCGGAGTTCATACTGGTTGGATTAACAGAAAACTCCAGACTCAAATGTATTTTGTTTGTCATCTTTTTATTTATTTACATCTTGACTCTGTTTCAGAATTTGGGACTTGTAGTACTCATCAGTGTGGACAGGAACCTCCATACTCCCATGTATAGTTTCTTGCGCCACTTATCATTCCTTGACATCTGCTACTCTTCAACAATCATGATAAGGATGCTGAAAGACTTGGCCTTGTATAATACGTCCATATCAGTATCTGGATGTGAACTTCAGATACTGTCCTATATTGGGTTTGGAGTAACTCAGTGTTTTATTCTGGCAGCCATGTCCTGTGACAGATACGTGGCCATATGCCACCCACTGACCTACCTTCAAATAATGAGCAGGCGGACCATCCTGATCCTACTCGTGTTCTCCTACATAGGAGGCATGGTCATTGGCTCTGTTGAGACCGGCTTCTCACACTTCCATCTAGACTTCTTTGAAGAACGCCCATATATTTACCACTACTACTGTGACATTATTGCCGTGATTCAGATTTCCTGTGGTGACACCAGACTCAATCAAATGCTCGTCTTCTCCTTAGCTGGTTTTACTGAGTTCTTATCTCTATTGGTGATCCTCGTGTCCTATATGTATATTTTTGTATCTGTCTTACGTTCTTCTCTAGGACGCAGGAAGGCCTTCTCTACTTGTGCTTCTCATTTGATGGTGGTGACTATATTTTATGGAACAGTCATGTTTATGTACCTCAGACCTCCATCTGCCTACAGCCCAGAGCAAGGCAAAGTGATTTCTGTATTTTTCACTATAGTCATTCCTTTTCTGAATCCTTTAATATACAGCCTGAGGAACCGTGACGTAAAAACTTCTGCCAAAAAAATGGGAATTTCCTTACTAAAGAAAGTGGGAATATTTGGTATACAGTGACAGTTATATTGTGTCGCTTCATCTTTAAAGCATGCATACTTACATATTTGATTGCCTTATTTTTCCAATGAAATAATCATTTTCAGTGGAGAAAATTGAGTGAAATTTTTCCCACTGCTCAACCATCTCATATGCTGGCCACAATGTTTTCTCCATTTCAAATATTCTCAGCTTGTAGCCGGGTAGTGGTTAATGCTGCCCCCAGCCGGGAGGGTTAGTGTTAATTGTGTTTCCCAGGTTTTTCATGTGGGTTCTCTTGGTTTCCGACCCCTTGGTCCTGTGTACTATAAAAGGGATGGAGGCCCGGACTCAGGGGGGGGCTGTTGGCTTTCGGTCTGTCTTAGAAGTTCTGGGCCATGTCGCAGACCAGTTCGTTGCCATTGCCGGAATTTTGGATTCCCAGTGCGATGCCGAGATTTGAGTTCTCGCTATCAAGCCAAAAAGTTCAATTTTGGTCTCATTCGACCAGAGCTCCTTCTTCCACACGTTAGCGTGGCTTCTCGCAAACTGCAAATGGGACTTCTTTTGGCTTTCTTTCAACGATGGCTTTCGTCTTGCCACTTTTCGATAAAGGCCAGATTTGTGGAGAACACGACTAATAGTTGTCCTGTGGACAGATTCTCCCACCTGAGCTGTGGATCTCTGCAGCTCCTCCAGAGTTACCATGGGCCTCTTGGCTGCTTCTCTGATTATTGCTCTCCTTGCCCGGCCTGTCAGGTTAGGTGGACGGCCATGTCTTGGTAGGTTTGCAGTGACATACTCTTTCCATTTTCGGATGATGGATTGAACAGAGCTCCATGAGATGTTCAAAGCTTGGGATATTCTTTTATAACCTAACCCTGCTTTATACTTCTCCACAACTTGACCTGTCTGGTGTGTTCCTTGGTCTTCATGATGATGTTTGTTCACTAAGGTTCTCTAACAAACCTCTGAAGGCAATTGGTTCCACTAGTTTTAGTTAGGGGTATCAGAGTAAAGGGGGCTGAATACAAATGCACACCACACTTTCAGATATTTATTTGTAAAAAAAAAATGGAAAACCATTTATAATTTTCCTTCCACTTCACAATTATGTGCCACTTTGTGTTGGTCTATCACATAAAATCCCAATAAAATACATTTAAGTTGTTTGGTTATAACATGACAACATGTGGAAAATTTCAAGGGTATGAATACTTTTTCAAGGCACTGTAAATCAGAGTCAATGGCTTGGTATTTTGTTTTATATCTTTATTTAACAAAGCATTTTTACTAATTTTTTGCATATCATTTACACATACATATATTAAAAAAAAAAAAAAAAAAATGGAATGACTACTTTTTTTACATATCATTTTCATTAGTCTGTTTCTATACCTTCTATGTCTACTTATACAAATCTACTTCCATATCTCTATATATATAGAAAATCTATTTATTGTTTCCATTCCTATATTCATTCAACAATTACATTCTTACCCACTCATCCGTCCATTCATTCAATATTTTCAAAAAAAACAAAAAAAAACAACCCACAATCCACCCCTCTCTTCTGACTTTCATATCATTTTTCTTTTCTTATTCTTAAGATTCCCTCCAACCATAGTTTCATAGTTAGTAAGGTTGAATAAAGACACCAGTCCATCCAGTTCAACCTGAGCGAGTGTATACAACTGTCCCTATCCCTGTACATTGCACACTCACATTGGTCCCTACCCTCAAGGAGTCCACAGTCCAAGGTCCCCATTCATATACTAGGGCCAATTTATTTATTTTTTTTGGACAGAAGCCAATTAACCTACCTGCATGTCTTTGGATTGTGGGAGGAAACCCACGCAGGCACAGGGAGAACATGCAAACTCCAGGCAGGTAGTGTCATGGTTGGGATTTGAACCAGCGACCCTTCTTACTGCTAGGTGAGAGTGCTAACCACTACACCACTGTGCCGCCCCTAAAAGAAATGGGATAAAGCATTTAAAATAGTGCACAAACTATCAATATCTAGTAGACATCAAGAGAGAAACTTTAAAATATTGGCCAGATTGTACAAATGTCCAATAGATATGAATAAAATAAATCCAGAGAACGATGATGCATGTTGGAGGTGCGGTGGGGCCATGTTTGTAGTTTGTACGGTGTTGAACTCTGTCCACATCCGCCATGTTGTCATCGTCTGTTTTTTAATTCCCTTTTCTATTTCCATTCTCTCCTCCAGGGCGCACATCTCGTTCATTTCTATCTCCCAATCTTTCAACGTAGGATTTACCCTACTTTTCCACTTCCTAGCTATGATGGTACGTGCCGCCATTAAAAAGTGTTTTAGAATACTTTTACTTATAATCTTTACTGATCCTGTAGTCATTGATAAAACCGACATTAGTATGTCGGGTTGTATATGTATCCCTGTCGTTCTTGCATATGTTTTATATATTTGTTCCCAAAAACGATAGACCCAAGGACAGTAATACCAAATGTGCGACATCGTACCCATGGCCCCACCGCACCTCCAACATGCATCATCGTTCTCTGGATTTATTTTATTCATATCTATTGGACATTTTGTACCATCTGGCCAATATTTTGTAGTTTCTCTCTTGATGTCTACTAGATATTGATAGTTTGTGTACTATTTTAAATGCTTTATCCCATTTTTCTTTAGGGATATCTATCCCCAGTTCTTCCTTCCATTTATTAATATATGTTATGTCCTGTCCATTATTACCTGAGATTAAATACCTATATATGTTAGACATTATATGAGTTGGCTTTTGTTCTTTTAATAATATTTTTTCAAAATCAGTCAAGGGTCTATTAATTATATCTTCTTTCAGTATAGAAGAAACGATTTTTTGGAGCTGCCAATATTGTATCCAGTTTGTCTTATATTCCATCCCCAAGGAATCTAGTGGTTTTAGTCTATCCTGTTCTATTATTTCTATTAATCTAGTATCTTCCTTTTTTTGCCACTTTAGAAAAGTCCCTATTTTCATTGCTGGTGGGAATTCTGGGTTATCAAAAAGGGGGGTCATTGGGCCGACAAATGTTGATCCTTTCCCCTGTCTCAGCAAACCATCCCACACCTTCATTGTTGATATTACCAGAAAGGGCATCTCATAATCTGGAGGGCGTTTTTTCTCTTTTTATCCATGGCATTGACTTTAATTTAATGGTCGTGATCTCCTCCTCAAGTTTTACCCAATGTTTGCAATCCCCATTTTGGAACCAGTCCACAATCCTTGTTAGGAAAGCCGCCTTCAGATACACCGACATATCTGGGAGGGCCAGCCCCTCATTTTCCTTTGGGAGAGTTAGTGCAGCTCTACTTATTCTTGCAGGCTTTCCTGCCCAGACAAAGCTCCCTATTGCTTTACGTAGTTGATTTAAAATATTTTTTGAGGGAAATATTGGTATGGTTTGGAATATATACAAGATCTTGGGTAGTATGTCCATTTTTATTATGTTTATCCTGCCCATCCATGAGAAAATCCCTTTTTCGTACCGTCGAAGTGTCTTTATTATTTTATGTGTTGTTGGGAGATAATTAAGTTCATAAAGTTTATCCAGTTCTCTAGGAATATATATTCCTAGGTATTTGATTGCAGTAGCTTGCCATTTAAAGGAAAAATTATTCTTCATATGTTCCACCTTATCCTTGGGTAATGTGATATTCATTACCTCTGATTTATTATAATTTACTTTAAAATTGCTTACTTCAGAGAAGCGATTAAATTCTTGTATTAAGATTGGTAGCGTCACTATTGGATTTGTAATATAAACCAGTAGATCATCTGCATATATAGATAGTTTATATTCTATCTCTCCTACTTTTATTCCCTGTATGTCTTTATTGTTCCTAATGGCTATTGCTAGATGTTCCATAACAAGCACATATAACAATGGCGACAGGGGACATCCCTGTCGGGTTCCATTAGTTATAGTTATGGGTTTGGATGTTTCTCCATTAGCCCGTGTTCTAGCTATAGGCATCTGATATAAAACCATTATTTTTTCTAGCAGTTTTGGGCCCACTCCCCATTGTTCCAATGTCTCTTTAACCGTTTTGCGACCGCCGGCCGTCAAATGACGGCCAGGCGGCGCAGCTCTCGTTCCGGGAGGGCGTCATATGACGTCCTCCCCTTCTGTGCACTGCAGGGAGCGCGCGGGCGCCGCCGGGAGCGCGCACGCTCTCTCTCGCCGTGTCACTGGGCACCCGATGCGCGTGCCCAGCGGCCGCGATGTCCGCTGGTCACCCGCGATTGCCCGGTAACACAGCAGGACCGTTGATCTGTGTGTGTAAACACACACAGATCAACGGTCCTGTCAGAGGAGAGGAGCCGATGGTGTGTTCTCTGTACAAAGAAACACCGATCGGTCTCCTCCCCTTGTGAGTCCCCTCCCCCCACAGTAAGAAACACTCTTAGGGAACATAATTAACCCCTCCCCGCCCCCTAGGGGTTAACCCCTTCACTGCCAGTGTCATTTATACATGAATCAATGCATTTAAATAGCATTGATTGCTGTATAAATGACAATGGTGCCAAAAATGTGTCAAAAATGTCCGATGTGTCCGCCATAATGTCGCAGTCACAATAAAATCGCTGATCACCGCCATTACTAAAAAAAAAAAATATTAATAAAAATGCTATAAAACTATCCCCTATTTGTAAACGCTATAAATTTTGCGCAAACTAATCAATGATCGCTAATTGCGATTATTTTTTTACCAAAAATATGTAGAAGAATACGTATCGAAACTGAGGAAAAAAAATGTTTTTTTATATATTTTTTGGGGATATTTAGTATAGCAAAAAGTAAAAAATATTGTTTTTTTTTTAATTTGTCGCTCTTCTTTTGTTTATTGCGCAAAAAAGAAAAAACGCAGAGGTGATCAAATACCACCAAAAGAAAGCTCTATTTGTGGGGAAAAAAATGATAACAATTTCATTTGGGTACAGTGTTGTATGACCGCGCAATTGCCATTCAAAGTGCGTCAGCGCTGAAAGCTGAAAAATGGCTTGGTCAGGAAGGGGGTGAAAATGCACTGTAGTGAGGTGGTTAAGAAAACACCATCCCACCCTGTCAAATGCTTTCTCAGCATCTACGGCCAAAAGACAGGATGGGATGGTGTGTTTCTGGACATATTCCATAAGTGTCACTGTCTTTAAGGTGTTATCTCTAGCCTCTCTTCCTTTTACAAATCCCACTTGATCTAAGTGTATATAAGCTGGCAGTATCGGAGTAAGCCTGTTAGCTATGATCTTCGAATAAATTCGGAGGTCTATATTAGTCAAGGAAATTGGCCGATAATTTCCACAGTTGGTATGGTCCTTTTCAGGTTTAGGTATAAGAGAAATATATGCCTACATTCCTTGTGGGTCAAAGGGTTGTGGGATTGATACTGCATTAAATGTACGTTTCATAAGTGGAATTAATAGGTCTTTAAATTTTTTATAGAACCGGGGAGTGAAGCCATCCGGGCCTGGGCTTTTCCCCAACACAAATGACTCAATTACCGTTTGTATTTCGAGCTCCGAGAATTCCCGTTCTAGGAGCTCCTCGTCTATCTTTGTTAGTGTAGGTATTGATGTGTCTTTTATGTATTTATATATATTCTGTTGAAAAGTTTTGGGATCTTTCTCTGCTGGCGCATTTGGTATATTATATAGCCTAGAGTAGAAACTATGAAATATTTTCAAGATCCCTCTTGGGTCATAAGAGAAATCACCTGCTTCGGTTTTTATTTTGGTAATTGATGTACAACTTATTCGTTGGCGTAGTGCCTTGGCCAGTAATCTACTGGGTTTATTTCCTTGCTGATAGTAAAAGGATCGGGTTTTATCTCTGATCCATAACGTTTGTTTGTTCAATAAGGTTCTCAATTCTGTTTTCTTTGTTGTTACTTCTATTAATTTCTCCTGTGAGGGATTTTGTTTATGTTGTTTTTCTAATTCATTTATGTCATTTGACAGCTGCATTACTTTATTTCCCTTTATCTTTTTTAATCTCGTCCCGTGTTTTCTAAACAGACCCCTTATGATACATTTCAGAGTTTCCCATTGAATGGGAAGGGAAGTAGTATCTTCTGCGTGATCCCCTACAAAATTTGTTATTGCTAACCCAATCTCTGTTGTACATGCCTCATCGAATAATAAATTATCGTTTAGCTTCCAAGAGCACCTTGCTCTCTTCTCATTAGCGATGGTCATCGTCAGATATATCGGTGCATGATCAGACTATATCGCACTTCCAATTTCAGAGGAGGAGATCACAAATATTCCCTAATTGATTTATCAGAAAGTAATCTAGTCTATGATAAGTTTCATGAACTTTTGAGAGGAACGTATAGTCCCTCTCGAGCGGATGAGCAACCCTCCATATGTCCACTAATTGATATCTAATCATCATTTCCTTAAACTTCCTCTTCTCATTATTTCTCCCATTCATTGGGGGTGGCTTGGTATTTTGGAAAGCTATTTTATCTAAGAGAAATTCCCAAAACATGGCCTGTTGGGGGTACTTGAGGATAGGGTTGAGAACCACTGACTTAGAAGACATAGGAGGCAAGAGAAGACAGGGCCAAGTTCAACCTTTAAAAGAAAAGTCAAAATAAGTGTATAACTTCAGCTCCCTAGATCTCTGGACCTGTTGAGCGTTCACATGTTATTCTCAGTGAAGGCAACTTCTGTTGATGCATCTGTTTCATTCTATGTTCAATTTTAATTGTCAAGTTAGATGATAGGTTTTAAATAACATTTTAACTATGTTCTATTCATTTTAACTAATGTCCATTAAATATGTTTTTTTTTTTTTTAGCATTTTGTAAATCCTCTTATAACGATGAGGATGTTATGGTGTATGATAGCCCCATAACAAATCGGCCTCTTCTAGCAACAATGGATCTGTACAACAAGACTGTTGTCTCGGAGTTCATACTGGTTGGATTAACAGAAAACTCCAGACTAAAATGTATTTTGTTTGTCATCTTTTTCTTTATTTACATCTTGAATCTGTTTCAGAATTTGGGACTTGTAGTACTCATCAGTGTGGACAGGAACCTCCATACTCCCATGTATAGTTTCTTGCGCCACTTATCATTCCTTGACATCTGCTACACTTCAACAATCATGATAAGGATGCTGAAAGACTTGGCCTCATATAATACGTCCATATCAGTAGCTGGATGTGAACTTCAGATACTGTCCTATATTGGGTTTGGAGTAACTCAGTGTTTTATTCTGGCAGCCATGTCCTGTGACAGATATGTGGCCGTATGCCACCCACTGACCTACCTTCAAATAATGAGCAGGCGGACCATCCTGATCCTACTCGTGTTCTCCTACTTAGGAGGCTTGGTCATTGGCTGTGTTCAGACTGGCTTCTCACACTTCCATCTAGACTTCTGTGAAGAACGCCCATATATTTACCACTACTACTGTGACATTATTGCCCTGATTCAGATTTCCTGTGGTGACACCAGACTCAATCAAATGCTCGTCTTCTCCTTAGCAGGTTTTTCTGAGTTCTCATCTCTATTGGTGATCCTTGTGTCCTATATGTATATTTTTGTATCTGTCTTACGTTCTTCTCTAGGATGCAGGAAGGCCTTCTCTACTTGTGCTTCTCATTTGATGGTGGTGACTATATCTTACGTAACAGTCATGTTTATATACCTCAGACCTTCATCTGCCTACAGCCCAGAGAAAGGCAAAGTGATTTCTGTATTTGTCACTATAGTCATTCCTTTTCTGAATCCTTTAATATACAGCCTGAGGAACCGTGACGTAAAAACTTCTGCCAAAAAAATGGGAATTTCCTTACTAAAGAAAGTGGGAATATTTGGTATACAGTGACAGTTATATTGTGTCACTTCATCTTTAAAGCATGCATACTTACATATTTGATTGCCTTATTTGCCAATTAAATTATTATTTTCAGTAGAGAAAATTAAGTGAAATTTTTCCTACTGCTCAACCATCTGCTCAACCATCTCATATGCTGGCCACAATGTTTTCTCCATTTCAAATATTCTCAGCTTGTAGCCCGGTAGTGGTTAATGCTTCCCCCAGCCGGGAGGGTTCGTGTTAATTGTTTTTCCCAGGTTTTTCATGTGGGTTCTCTTGGTTTCCGACCACCTTTCTGAAGGCAGGATCTGGTTTCCACTAGTTTTTAGTTAGGGGTATCAGAGTACAAAGGGGGCTGAAATACAAATGCACACCCACACATTTTCAGATATTTATTGGTTAAAAAAAAATGAAAAAAAATTTATAATTTTCCTTCCACTTCAAAATTATTGTTGCCACTGTGTGTTGGTCTCTATCACATAAAATCCCAATAAAATACATTTAAGTTTGTTTGGTTATAACATTGACAACATGTGGACAATTTCATAGGGGTATGAATACTTTTTTCAAGGCACTGTAAAATCAGAGTCAATGGCTTCGGTATTTTGTTTTATATCTTTATTTAACAAAGCATTTTTACTAATTTTTTGCATATCAGTTTTACACATACATCTATTAAAAAAAAAAAAAAAAAATATTGGAATGACTACTTTATTTGACATAAATACATGCTTTCTAGTAGTCTGTTGACTATACCTTATATGTCTACTGTATACAAATCTACTGCCATTATCTCTATTTATATTAGAAAATCTATTTATTGTTTCCATTTCTCCTAGTGATTCATTCAATCAATTGACATTCTTAACCCACTCATCCGTCCATTCCATTCAATATTTTCAAAAAAAACAAAAAAAAACAACCCACAATCCACCATCTCATTCTGACTTTCATTTCATTTTTCTTTTCTTTTTCTTAAGATCTCCTTCCAACCTAGTTTCATAGTTAGTAAGGTGGAATTAAAGGACACCAGTCCATCCAGTTCAACCTTGGAGCGAGTGTTATTACAACTGTCCCTATCCCTGTACATTGACTCACTCACATGGTCCTACCCCTCATGGAGTCCCACGTCCAAGGTCCCCATTCATATACTAGGGCCAATTTATTTATTATTTTTTTCGGAACAGTAAGCCTGCAATTAAGGGCACTACCTGCATGTGTCTTTGGACCCTTCTTACTGCTAGGTGAGAGTGCTAACCACAACCACGCAGAGGGCACAGGGTGAGAACATTGGCAAAACTTCCAGGCAGGTAGGTGTCCGACCCCCCCTGTGTACTTTAAAAGGGATGGAGGCCCTGACTCAGGGGGGGGGGGGGGGGCTGTTGGCTTTCGGTCTGTCTTAGAAGTTCTGGACCATGTCGCAGACCAGTTCGTTGCCATTGCCTGAATTTTGGATTCCCAGTGCGATGCCGAGATTTGAGTTCTCGCTACCTGTTAGAATATTATTTTAAATTCATAATTCGGCACTTATAGGTCTTATGTTATATTCATGGCAAGCTTGCAAAATATCTTTGGTTTTATGATTAGTCATAATAAATAGTATGTGTGAATGACCTTGATTAAATGTTCAGTGAAACTTATCCTCATCTGAAGCTGAGTTAGTAATACGTTTTTAGTGTAGCCAATTTGAGTATGACATATATGGTATCTTAAATGTCATGAGAAGTCAAAAATAGACACGTGTCTACGTAGCTAAAGGAATAATATAATAAAAGTAAAGAGAATAGCATTTAGAATGATAGTTATTTCTAGCTGCTTCAGTTCTGAGGAATATTGTGTCCGATCATTTGATACAAGGATGTGTAAATGTGACATGAATGATGTTTTGAATGTATTAAATTAATTTGATATGTACCTTGTTCTGTAACACTTTACTTAATAAAGACCAACCTTGTTATTAAAAAATGTATTTGATATGATTAATCATAATTCAGGGGGGATTGTTAGAATATTATTTCAAATTCATAATTCGGCACTTATAGGTGTTATATTATATTCAAAAATTAATTTTGAAAATTTATAAAATTGACTTAATCATAATTCAGGGGGGATTGTTAGAATATTATTTCAAATTCATAATTCGGCACTTATAGGTGTTATATTATATTCATGGCAAGCTTGCAAAACATATTTGGTTTTATGATTAGTCATAATTAATAGTATGTGTGAATGACCTAAAGGAAGTGGGAAGATTTGGTATACATTGACAGTTATATTGTGTCGCTTCATCTTTAAAGCATGCATACTTACATATTTGATTGCCTTATTTGCCAATTAAATAATTGTTTTCAGTAGAGAAAATTTAGTAAAATTGTTCCTACTGCTCAACCACCTCATATGCTGGCCACAATGTTTTCTCCATTTCAAATGTTCTCAGCTTGTAGCCGGGTAGTGGTTAATGCTGCCCCCAGCCGGGAGGGTTAGTGTTAATTGTGTTTCCCAGGTTTTTCATGTGGGTTCTCTTGGTTTCCAACCCCTTGGTCCTGTGTACTATAAAAGGGATGGAGGCCCTGACTCAGGGGGGCTGTTGACTTTCGGTCTGTCTTAGAAGTTCTGGACCATGTCGCAGACCAGTTCGTTGCCATTTCCGGAATTTTGGATTCCCGGTGCGATGCCGTGATTTGAGTTCTCGCTACCAAAGATGATGGTTGGGACTTGCAGTACCCATGTCTATCATCATGTTAATCTATTCAAGCAAAGCATTTGTCTTTGCCTGGCCTGAAGTTACTCAAGGGATGTAATGCAAGTAAATGGAACATGAACTCTGCCAAGTATGGACTCTTTTCTGTGCAGGTATGCTGGGGCAGCCACAAGCCTGAAGTTAGGGACTAGGGATGTTAGGAAAAAGACTGCACTTTATGTTGAACCGTTACCCATGTCTATCATCATGTTAATCTATTCAAGCAAAGCATTTGTCTTTGCCTGGCCTGAAGTTACTCAAGGGATGTAATGCAAGTAAATGGAACATGTAGTTACAGCTTGGGTCACTATTAGGGATGAGGTTCGTGTTCGAGTCGAACCCATGTTCGACTCGAACACTGGCTGTTCGCCTGTTCGGCGAAATCCGAACATTATGGGCCATTTGCGCCGAATTCGAGTGGAACGTCACAGCCCATAATTCACTGCGGCATCGCAGTGCATTGCTGGCTGATGATTGGCCAAGCATGCACTATGACCCGCATGCTTGGCCAATCACAGCGCCTTCAGCGAAGAGAGCCATAATTGGCCACAGGCAGGATGCCGGTGGCCAATTACGGGTCAGGGGGTTTAGTACACGCCCCACACTATATAAGGCCACCTGCGTGGCGGCCTTGCGTAGTGTGTTGCGGCTCATAGAGAGAGATAGACGGAGAGACAGTGTCTTAATTTCCTTTGAAGCTATTGCAGTTACAGTCGGTGTATTGTGCCACCTGCACAGTGTACACCTGAAGCTACCCCAAGTGCTGGTGTTGTTCTGGTTCTATACCACAGGCAGCTGCAGCAGTTACAGTCGGTTTATTGTGCCACCTGCACAGTGTACACCTGAAGCTACCCCAATTGCTCGTGTTCTTCTGGTCCTATACCACAGGCAGCTGTAGCAGTTACAGTCTGTGTATTGTGACACCTGCACAGTGTACACCTGAAGCTACCCCAATTGCTCGTGTTGTTCTCCTGTGACGTGGCTCCAAAACAAAATAGTCGTCCTTTTTGTCCCACAAATAGAGCTTTCAATTGCTGGTATTTGATCACCTCTGCGGTTTTTATTTTGTGCGCTATAAACAAAAATACAGTGACAATTTAGAAAAAAATGCAATATTTTTTACTTTTTGCTATAAATAAAATCCCCAAAAAATTTATAAAAAAACGTTTTTTCCCCTCAGTTTAGGCCGATACGTATTCTTCTACATATTTTTGGTAAAAAAAAAACGCATCTAGCGATTATTGATTGGTTTGCGCAAAAGTTATAGCGTTTACAAAATAGGGGATCGTTTTATAGCATTTTTATTAATATTTTTTTTTTTTTTTTTACTAGTAATGGTGGTGATCCGCGATTTTTATTGTGACTGCGACATTATGGCGGACACATCGGACATTTTTGGGACCATTGTCATTTATACAGCAATCAGTGCTATTTAAATGCACTGATTCCTGTGTAAATGACACTGGCAGTGAAGGAGTTAACCACTAGGGGGCAAGGATGGGGTTAAGTGAGCCCTGTGTGTGTGTTTTCTAACTGTCTGGGGGCGTGGCTTGGCGTGTGACATCACTGATCGTCTTTCCCTATGACAGGGAACAGACGATCAGTGACAGTGTCACTAGGAAGCACGGGGAGAGGTTTGTTTACACTTACCTCTCCCCGTTCTTCAGCTCTGTGACCCGATCACGGGACACCAGCGGCGATCGGGTCCGCTGGTCCCGCGGCCGTGGTCACGGAGCTCAGGACGGAGCTCAGGCGGTCCTTAAGCGGTTAATGTGTCCCTAAAAATTAAATACAATGGCTTTGAAATTACAGAGCTCAATTCTTTTATGATCCGTGGGTGGATGCCATCAGGTCCAGGTGCTTTATCCACCTTTATTCTGTCTAAATATTTCTGGAGCATATCACTTTTGAGCCATTGTGGATTTGGGGCTGTGTTTTAACTTTGACCGTGAGCCACATAGGTTTTATTTTAAGCCTTTTAAGCGTATTGCCCATGGGAATATACTTTGCAGTGAGTTCACAAACAGTCTTTTTGAAGAATTCCCATTTCTGTTCTGTGCAAATTGATGCCAATATTCTCTCCCAGTCCAAGTCCTGGAGAGCAGCCCTCATCCCTGGAAAATTTGCTCTCTTGAAGTTAAGTGTTTTTATCTTTCCCGTATGTATTTCTTGCTTACCGCTAACATTAAATGAAATCATGTTATGGTCACACTGCTACCCAGGTGTTCCTTTATCTGAACATTAGTAATAAGCTCTGCATGGTTTGAGATTACCAGATCCAGCAGAGCATCATTCCTAGTTGGGGCCTCAATAAACTGGACCATAAAATTGTCCTGTAATAGGTTTATAAATTTTGCCCTTTAACTGTCCCAGCAGTGCCATTACTCCAGTCAATTTATGGGTAGTTAAAATCTCCCATTATTATCACTGTCCCAGCCCTTGCAGCCCTTTCCATCTGTGCAAGGAGCTGAGTCTCCACCTCCTCGTTAACATTGGGTGGTCTATAACAAACTCCAATGATTAACTTTGAACTACACACATCTGTATGCAGTTCCACCCATAATGCTTCAGACTCATCACACTCTCCATCCCCCAGGTCCTCTTTCACACTTTGCTTTGAGATCACTGCTCACATAGAGACAGACCCCGCCACCTTTCCTTTTTACCCTGTCTCTCCGAAAGAGTGCATAGCCAGGAATATTAATAGCCCAGTCATGTGAAGATTGAAGCCAAGTTTCAGCAATACCGATTACATCATAGCTCTCCTCATGCACCAGAGCTTCCAACTCACCTATTTTGCTTGGCAGACTTCTGGCATTGGTGAACGAACACTTTAATGCATTACTACATTTTGCTCTGATATTTTTCATATCATTTTTAGTAGTTTCCATTCCAGAACCTCCACTCGCAACATCAGATTCTGAAAAGTGAATTTTACAAATTTTTGCAACACAATGTTTCCAAAACAAAATCAGCCCCCCTCACCCCAAAAAATGTATGTTTCGTCAGTTCCAGTTTCTGTCTTTTTTTTTACTGGCTTCTACAAGCATCTGATCACACCGATCTTGGTGTGATCAGATGCTTTGAAGGCCAGAGAAGAGATCAGGGGTCTAATAGACCCCAGATTGTCAGTAAAGAGCAGTGGGAACAGTTTGGGGACGGCCCCTTCTTGTTCCAACATGACTGCGCACCAGTGCACAAAGCAAGGTCCATAAAGACATGGACAAGCGAGTTTGGGGTGGAGGAACTTGACTGACCTGCACAGATCCTGACCTCAACCCGATAGAACACTGTGACGGGAGTCACTGTTGGGCGCAGGGTGACCAAGAAAAGAATGAACCCTGAGAATATGATTGGATTACTTCAAATGGGACAGTAATATTTATCCACAATATATTCCAGGATATATGTAAAGACTATTCTTGGTTTGTTTGATTCTGAACTCAACATGTTAGTTGAGAGAGCTGATCACATTGGTCTCTAGAACTGGGTAGGAGCCGGACAGTCTACTCCTACTGTAGTTTGTTGTCTGCTGGGCTGAAGAGGGGAGGAGATCACTGTTTGTATTGTTAATTATAATTAGCTCCTGCTATTGTGAGAAGGTGTCCTGTTTTTATACTAATGTGTGAAGCTCGGTGACCACAAGTCTGTCCTAAAGGTTATGTCTCTGAGTCACCTAGTCTGGGTAAATGATTTAGTAAATTAGCTCATGTTAATTAGGTTTCTGGTTACAGTTGTATTGTTACAGTAATATGAGCAGGAGGTAGGAACCTCCTCTTTAACTGTATATAAAGACTTGTAATTTTGGTTCTAATAAAGAGTCTGATTCCTGTTTGACCCTCCGTACAGAGCCTTGTCTCGTACTTGGGGGGAAGAATTATTCGTATGGGTTTCTTGTTCGGCTGATTGGAGTGTTCGGTAGCTGCCTTTGTGTTCGGAAATGGAATGTCCTAAACGGCTTTAACCCCTTTCATACTCGGGGTGTCGTTACAAACACCCTTGGAATGCATTAGAGTGGACACTGTGAGCCGGGCCTTCTCGTCCAACAATCAGTGCCTGACCTCACAAATGCACTTCTGGAAGAATGGTCAAACATTCCCATAGACACCCTCCTAAACCTTGTGGACGGCCTTCCCAGAAGAGTTGAAGCTGTTAATAGCTGCAAAGGGTGGGCCAACTCAATATTGAACCCTACGGACTAAGACTGGGATGCCATTAAAGTTCATGTGTGTGTGTGAGAAGGCAGGCGTCCCAATAATTTTGGAACTAAGACTGGGATGCCATTAAAGTTCATGTGCGTGTGAAGGTAGGCGTCCCAATACTTTCAATACAATATAGTGTATATGTGAGAAGTGTCAACCACTTGACCCCCCAGGCCAGTTCTAAGTAATGACAATGTTATCACACAATGTCCATGAACAATGTAGAGGTGTGATAGCTGAATGGGTTGCAGTGGGAATTCCCCTTTGTATAATAACTATACAATCTCCTTTGGGAATTTTAACTGTTTAATGATCTGTTTGCCAATAAAAAAAAAAAATAGAAAGATGAGATGTTACAGATCTGCCATCTGCTCCCCTAATAATGAGTCCCGGATGGTTCTCCTTTTTATTATAAAGCTACAGAATTTTCACCATCCGTGTATAATGGCAAGCACTTAGTCCATTTACCAAGCAAACGCAACAAAGGAGCACCTATGCAGAGATGTATAGCAAGGAACCATCAAAGAACAGGTATGATCCCACAGGACCCAATGTGTGGGGGGGTTTAACCACTTCAGTACCGTTCGGGGGGGGGGGGGTTTGAAATGGTTATACTGCGATGATGCCTGCAGCTACAGTCATCATCCAGGTTTTTTTTTTTTTTTTTCAGCCGGCGATGTTTTTTTTTTTTTTTTTTGTTCAGCCCATTGAGTCGAAAAAAAAATGTATGTGTACCAGGCTTAGGTGACAGCAGGCACAGGTAGCTTGTACCGAGTAATACTGTTTTTTTTAAGTATATACTGTACATCTCTTCTATTTGTTGTTCTCCGAGTGAAATGTTTTGTTCCCTAACCATATAATAGCTGGTTATTTACATTTACTACTGAATATACAGTGCCTTGAAAAAGTATTCATACCCCTTGAAATGTTCCACATTTGGTCATGTTACAACCAAAAACGTAAACGTATTTTATTGGGATTTTATGTGATGGACCAACACAAAGTGGCACATGATTGTGAAGTGGAAGGAAAATAATAAATGGTTTTCAACATTTGTTACAAATACAGTATCTCACAAAAGTGAGTACACCCCTCACATTTATGTATATATTTTATTCTATTGTTTCATGTGACAACACTGAAGAAATGACACTTGGCTACAATGTAAAGTAGTGAGTGTACAGCTTGTATAATGGTGTAAATTTGCCGTCCCCTCAAAATAACTCAACACACAGCCATTAATGTCTAAACCGCTGGTAACAAAAGTGAGTACACCCCTAAGTGAAAATGTCCAAATTGGGCCCAATTAGCCATTTTCCCTCCCCGGTGTCATGTGACTAGTTAGTGTTACAAGGTCTCAGGTGTGAATGGGGAGCAGGTGTGTTAAATTTGGTGTTATCACTCTCACTCTCTCATACTGGTCACTGGAAGTTCAACATGGAGCCTCATGGCAAAGAACTCTCTGAGGATCTGAAGAAAAGAATTGTTGCTCTACATAAAGATGGCATAGGCTATAAGATTGCCAAGACCCTGAAACTGAGCTGCAGCGCGGTGGCCAAGACCATACAGCGGTTTAACAGGACAGGTTCCACTCAGAACAGGCCTCGCCATGGTCCACCAAAGAAGTTGAGGTCACGTGCTCAGCGTCATATCCAGAGGTTGTCTTTGGGAAATAGACATATGAGTGCTGCCAGCATTGCTGCAGAAGGGGTGGGGGGGGGGGGTCAGCCTGTCAGTGCTCAGACCATACGCCGCACACTGCATCAAGTTGGTCTGCATGGCTGTCATCCCAGAAGGAAGCCTCTTCTAAAGATGATGTACAAGAAAGCCCTCAAACAGTTTGTTGAAGACAAGCAGACTAAGGACATAGATTACTGGAACCATGTCCTGTGGTCTGTTGAGACCAAGATAAACTTATTTAGTTCAGATGGTGTCAAGCCCGTGTGGCGGCAACCAGGTGAGGAGTATAAAGACAAGTGTGTCTTGTCTACAGTCGAGAATGGTGTAATGAGTGTCATGGTCTGGGGCTGCATGAGTGCTGCCGGCACTGGGGGGCTACAGATCATTGAGGGAACCATGAATGCCAACATGTACTGTGACATACTGAAGCAGAGCACGATCCCCTCCCTTCAGAGACTGGGCCGCAGGGCAGTATTCCAACATGATAACCACCCCAAACACACCTCCAAGACCACCCCTGCCTTGCTAAAGAAGCTGAGGGTGAATGTGATTGACTGGCCAAGCATGTCTCCAGACCTAAACCCTATTGAGCATCTGTGGGACATCCTCGAACAGAAGGTGGAGGAGCGCAAGGTCTCCAACATCCACCAGCTCCGTGATGTCATCATAGAGGAGGGGAAGAGGACTTCAGTGACAACCTGTGAAGCTCTGGTGACCTCCATGCCCAAGAGGGTTAAGGCAGTGCTGGGAAATAATGGTGGCCACACAAAATATTAACACTTTGGGCCCAATTTAGAAATTTTCACTTAGGGGTGTACTCACTTTTTTTGCCATCGGTTTAGACATTAATGGCTGTGTGTTGAGTTATTTTGAGGGGACAGCAGATTTACACTGTTATACAAGCTGTACACTCACTACTTTACTGTGTAGACAAGTGTCATTTCTTCAGTGTTGTCACATGAAAAGATAGAAGAAAATATTTACAAAAATGTGAGGGGTGTACTCACTTTTATGAGATATTGTAAATATTTGAAAAGTGTGGGGGGTACATTTGTATGGCGCCCCCCGGAGTCAATACTTTGTAGAACCTCCTTTCTCTGCAATTACAGCTACAAGTCTTTTTGGGGATGTCTCTACCAGCTTTGCACATCTAGAGAGGGACATTTCTGCCCATTCTTCTTCTTTGCAAAATAGCTCAAGCTCTGTCAGATTGGATGGAGAGCGTCTGTGAACAGCAATTTTCTTGCCACAGATTCTTAACTGGATTCAGGTCTGTATTTTGACTGGGCCATTCTAAAACATGAATATGCTTTGATGTAAACCATTCCATTGTAGCTCTGGCTGTATGTTTCGGGTCGTTGTCCTGCTGGAAGGTGAACCTCCACCCCAGTCTCAAGTCTTTTGCAGACTCTAATGCCGCATACACACGGTCGGAATTTCCGATGGAAACAGTCTGATGGGAGCTTTTCAACGGATTTTCAGACCGTGTGTGCGCCCATCAGTCTTTTTCTGTCGGAATTTCCGATGGACTTTGGATGTAGAACCTGTTCTCAATTTTTCTGACGGAAAACCTTTCTATCAGATTTTCCGATCGTGTGTATGCAATTCCAACACGCAAAATTCCCACGCATGCTCGGAAACAATTTGACGCATGCTCGGAAGCATTAAACTTCCCTTTTATAGTGCTGTCGAACGTGTTTTATGCCGCTGTGTTACAGACCGTCGGAATTTGGTGTGACCGTGTGTAGGCAAGACAGTTTGAGCGGAATTCCGACGGGAAAACCAGAGCTTTTTCCGACGAGAATTCCGACCGTGTGTACGCGGCATAACAGGTTTTCTTCTAAGATTGTCCTGTATTTGGCTCCATCCATCTTCCCGTCAGTGTTGCCAACCTACCAGATTAAAATTTACTGACACAACACCCAAACTTTACTGGCACAACCAAGTTTTTACTGGCATTTCCAAAAGTTGCAAAATTACAGTTTTAAGTGCAAATGAGAGTATTTAGGCTACAAACAAATACAATATGCAATTACCAATATGAATTAATGTAGATAATACGGCAAAAAACATATTTCTTATTTTATTTTTGATATAGTAAGTATCTCAGGGACAGGACAAAAATTAGAATGAGTAGCACACACATAAAAGTCACTCTCACAGTCACACTGACAGCAGTGTGCAGCAGCACAGATGATGATGAGACCTCACCGACACAACACGTCCCCTCCTGAGTCACAGTGACAGTCTCTCTCCAAGCCAAGTGGTCCCTCCAGTCCACTCCAGTCTAAATAGCACTGATGGTCCTGGTCCCAGCCTGCCTTGCTCCCATACCGCATACAAGGCTCTGGCCCCTCTGCTTGGCTCCATTGCACCATGACATCACACTACATGCTCAATCACACTGTAGCAGGCAAACAGATGGTCTCAGCCGGCTCCAGACCAAGACGAGTGTCACAGCCATATTTTTTACTGGCAACCTTTTACTTTTACTGGCATTTACTGGCAGGAGGAAATTGCCTGTTTTTTACTGGCTGCCAGTAAAAATACTGACGGTTGGCAACACTGCTTCCCGTCAACTCTGACCAGCTTCCCTGTCCCTGCTGAAGAAAAGCATCCCCACCACATGATGCTGCCACCACCATGTTTCCCGGTTGGGATGGTGTGTTCAGGGTGATGTGCAGTGTTAGTTTTCCACCACACATAGCGTTTTGCTTTTAGGCCAAAAAGTTACATTTTGGTCTCATCTGACCAGATCACCTTCTTCCACATGTTTGCTGTGTCCTCCACATGGCTTCTCGTAAACTGCAAACAGGACTTTGTAGCGGCCATAACCCACAGAGGGACGGTCTAGACTTTTTGGCTTAACGGTTACCTCCGCTTTGCTTGTCGGCGAATGTCTAGGGGTTCCCAGGGTTTGTACCCAACAACTTCGGATGCTGACACAGTAAAAGTCCTTTTGAAGGTTTTTATTTCTGCAGTGGTAACATCCAACATAACACAGCCTCAGATAGGAATGGAGGGCAAGGGTGAAGAAACTCGGGCACCTTGAACTGTTGACATCCACAGAATGTCTCTAATCAAACCCAGAGAGTAGCCACTCGCAGCTGGGTGCTTCAATGCTGGACAAACCTCTAGCCAGAGGTATGGCAGCCAACAATGTGATCCGGAAACTTGCAAAAAGTCTCTGACACAGAATAAACTTGCAACTGAAGGTGAATAGGAACCTTTCTCACAGTACCTGGAACTTTCTCTGTCTCCTTGGCAGTACTGTGGAAGTGTGGATTCTTTAGTGTCCATACAACTCAGCTTCCAGGCTCTTACTGAGATGCCAGCTTAATGGCCCTCCTCCGAAGAGTCCTCCCCCGGTCACTTGTATGAGCTGTGGTGCCCCTCCAATACTGAGAGCACACCGGGACGCCTTGAATCCTCCTTCAGTTACTGGGCCTCGGGCTAACCGGCTCCGAGACTCAGGAACAGACGGATCCTTGCCCCAGAACATGCAGGTCTATGGGGCTAGTCAGACTGACCATGTTTGCGGGACGGCAAGCGCTCCTAGGCCCGGGACCCCTCGCGGGGCTACCCCGGTCCAGAACCAGGAAAACTGGACTGCGGCCGAACCCCGAACACGTGACTTCAGCACCTTAAGTACCCTTCCCCAGACTACACAGCGGGCCAGACGCACCCACTGATTGGCTCCGGGGAAGATTCATTCCTAAGACGTCCAACTAGGCCTGGTTCTAGGCCCGTCATGGGTACCTCACTGCACCCATGACCAGGCAGAACCCTAGTACAGCCCAGCCAAACCGATGCCAAAGTTAACCTGTACAACCAACCCTTAGAACCCCATTACTGTTCTGAGGGAAAAAACTAAATTTTCACGTATAGCGCACACTTGTTAAGTGTGCCCGCTACACTTCTTATGGCTTTCTCTCAACAATGTCTTTCTTCTTGTCACTCTTCCATAAAGGGCAGATATGTGGAGAGCACGACTAATGCCGCGTACACACGGTCGGAATTTCCGATGGAAACAGTCTGATGGGAGCTTTTCATCAGATTTTCCGACCGTGTGTATGCCCATCGGTCTTTTTCTGTCGGAATTTCCGACGGACTTTGGATTGAGAACCTGTTCTTAATTTTTCCGACGGAAAACCTTTCTATCGGATTTTCCGATCGTGTGTATGCAATTCCGACACGCAAAATTTCCGACGCATGCTCGGAAACAATTCAACGCATGCTCAGAAGCAATAAACTTCCCTTTTATAGTGCAGTCGAACGTTTTTTAAGGCGTGGTGTTATTGACCGTCGGAATTTGGTGTGACCGTGTGTAGGCAAGACAGTTTGAGCGAAATTCCGACAGAATTCCGACAGGAAAACCATCAGAGCTTTTTCCGACGAGAATTCCGACCGTGTGTACGCGGCATAATAGTTGTCCTGTGGACAGATTCCAGTTACCATGGACCTCTTGGCTCTTCTCTGATGAATGCTCTCCTTGCTCAGACGGTCAGTTTAGGTGGACGGCCATGTCTTGGTAGGTTTGCAGTTGTGCCATACTCTTTCCATTTTCAGAAGATGTATTGAACAGTGCTCTGTGAGATGTTCAAAGCTTGGGAGATTTTTTTATAATCTAACCCTGCTTTATACTTCTCCACAACTTTATCCCTGACCGGTCCTATTCTCACCTCTTCATTCACATTCCTGTCCTCACCCCCCCCCCCCTTTACATTCCTGTCCTCATTCCCCTTCTCATTACTGTCCTCACAAACCTGTCCTGACCCCCCCTTCTTTTTATTCACATTCCTGTCCTCACCACCCCCCTTTTTACACCCCTGTCCTCACCCCCCCTCACATCCCTGTCCTCACCCCCCTTCACACTCAGCTCACCCCTTTATATCACCCCCCTCCTCCTCCAGATTCCTGTCCTCGGCCCCCTTCACTTCATCCTCAGCTTAACCCACATCCTTCACAGCATTGACATACTGTAGCTCTTTTCCATCTCCTACCTACAAAGGGCGGAAGGTAGGAGGCACATCAGTCTACAGCTGACATTGGAGGCAGGACAGTTCTGGATGGATGGCGGAAGACACATCAGTCTAGAGTGGACATCGGAGGCAGGACAGCTAGCTAGCAACCAATCACCTGCTGGTTAACTTGAAAAGTTAACTTGAAAGCTCCCACCCTCCACCCAGAGCTGTCCTGCCTTCAATGTCTGCTTTAGACTGATGTGTCTCCCGCAGGGGCGTAACTAGAAATCACAGGGCCCATAGCAAAATGTTGTATGGGGCCCCCCTGTAAACAGCCCCCCCCCACAAAAAAAAAATGAACTGTGCAAAAACAGATGACAGTCTGTCTCCCACTCCCTTCCTACCTCTTGTCTAGACTTCAGAGCCTCCCCATGTGCCGAAAACGATGTCCCTTCACAGACGCGCTCGAGCGTTCTGCCCTGCCCACTCTGCTCTGTGCTCCTGCCTCCTGCTGTATGCAGCTGCGTGTGTCGGGACACGGCCGGACTCGAGGGGCCCGGGAAGCTTAATAGTAAACTAACATTCCTCATCCTCACCTGGACAATTTTTTGTCTTCTGGAAAATGGCGGCCGGTGGAGACAATATCTCCGCCGGCCGCGGACCTCTAGCGGCGGTGGCGGCGGGCAGCGAAAAAGAGAAATTTTAAATGGCAAGTAGGACCGGACCGCACCTGGCTGAGGGCCCTACTAGGCTGCGGGCCCCATAGCGAACGCGTGTGTCGCTATGGCGGTAGTTCCGCCACTGGTCTCCCGACATCTATCCAGAACTGTCCTGCCTCCGATGTCAGCTCTAGACTCATGTTCCTCCCGCCGCCCATCCAAAACTGTCCTGCCTTCGATGTCAGCTCAATGACAGCAGGGAGGGTGACTGAACAGAAGAGCCGGCCCCTAAATGGCGAGACCGCGGCTGGTCCATATGGGACAGTGACTAAGTCCGGATCTGGACCGTGGTCCGCCATTTAGTGACGTCTGCTCCAGGGCCTGTTTGGGGGTTCTAAGTAATTTTCTAGCAAAAATAAATAAAAAATGCAGATTTTTACATATACAGTATCTCACAAAAGTGAGTACACCCCTCACATCTTTGTAAATATTTTATTCTATCTTTTCATGTGACAACACTGAAGAAATGACACTTGTCTACAATGTAAAGTAGTGGGTGTACAGCTTGTATAACAGTGTAAATTTGCTGTCCCCTCAAAATAACTCAACACACAGCCATTAATGTCTTAACCACTGGCAACAAAATTGAGTACACTGCTAAGTGAACTACAAGTCCCAGTGTCAAGACATCAGCACATAGCCAATATAGAACTACAAGTCCCAGCGTTCCCAGTGTCTAGACAGCAGCACACAGCCATTACGGAACTGCAAGTCCCAAAAGTTCTAAGCTGTGAATTTGAACCTCCTACTAGTTTCCTCTACCATTCACCTGTTCGGTCACGCTGAAAATCCCAGCTGTAAGGAATATGCTGCTGGGATTGACAGCTACTGTACAGTACATGCAGATAGATGCGTCAGTCGAGCCCATACACTGCATTGACAGGCTATCAGTGGCCGTAGATGTTTGTGCCTGTTCGCACCACCAGCAATCATCTGAGGTGATTGTGGCTGGATGTACTTTGTGTGTTTCCAGCTGTGAACACCGCAAGTATTTGCTGGCTTTGCACACAGCCACATACGGTAGGTGTCAATCCCGGAAGCAGAAATCAGTAGATTCCTACCACTGGTAAAATGCCTGTGCGAATGGTGCTTTAGGCCTTGTTTATGCTTGCTTCAAAATGTGGCATTGGGCTCTTCTTTAAAGCACTCTGATGCTAATGAAAGCCCCGTCACTAAATAAAATGTCTCCCTTACACTCACACTTTTTTGCTTTGCTTCAAAAATGATACGCCATGTCGCTTTCCTGGTGCTTCAAATCGTCTCTAAAGCCTCCATAGAAGTCTATGACAACGCTCACTTACAGCACCTGCAGCGTTTGAGGGGCTTTTATTCAGAGTTAGTTTCACTTTTTTTGCAGGTATGAGATATCCCAAGATGCACTGGGAAACCAACAAGTGAACCAGAAATACGCCATTGGCAGTCACTTCTGGTTCATGTGTATATATCCTGGGAGTGTCCGGTGCATCCGTCACATCTGGTGTGCAGTGTGGAGCAGCAGGCAGGTGAGCGGGGTCCAGACTGGACTGGAGCAACTAGCAGACAGCACACATGGTGTGCAACATAGGAGTGCTATAGTGGAAGATGAGAGATAGGACTGAGTGGCAGAGGATCAGCAGAGCTGGGGGACTGGAGCAGAAGAAACTAGCAGATGTTCCACATGGTGCGCAGCATGGGAGAAATATAGCAGGAGGTAAGTGTGGAAGAAGAGAGAGGAGGATCAGCAAACCAGAGGATCAGCAGAGCTGGGGGTTACTGAGCGGGGGATCAGCAGAACTGGGGGTTACTACTGAGTGGGGGATCAGCAGAGCTGGTGGTTACTACTGAGCGGGGGATCAGCAGAAATGGGGGTTACTACTGAGCAGGGGATCGGCTGAGCTGGGGGTTACTACTGAGCAAGGAATTGGCAGAGCTGGGGGTTACTACTGAGCGGGGGATCAGCCGAGCTGGGGGTTACTAATGAGTGGGGGGTCAGCAGAGCTGGGGGTTACTACTGAGCGGGGGATCGGCTGAGCTGGGGGTTACTACTGAGCTGGGGATCAGCAGAGCTGGTGGTTACTACTAAGCAGGGGATTGGCAGAGCTGGTGGTTACTACTGAGCAGGGGATTGGCAGAGCAGGGGGTTACTACTGAGCAGGGGGTCGGCAGAGCTGGGGGTTACTAATAAGCAGGGGGTTAGCAGAGCTGGGGGTTACTACTGAGCAGGGGGTCGGCAGAGCTGGGGGTTACTACTGAGCGGGGGATTGGCAGAGCTGGTGGTTACTACTGAGCGGGGAATTGGCAGAGCAGGTAGTTACTACTGAGCAGGGGATCGGCAGAGATGGGGGTTACTACTGAGCAGGGGATTGGCAGAGCTGGTGGTTACTACTGAGCTGGGGATTGGCAGAGCTGGTGGTTACTACTGAGCGGGGGATTGGCAGAGCAGGGGGTTACTACTGAGCAGGGGATCGGCAGAGCTGGGGGTTACTAATGAGCAGGGGATCGGCAGAGCTGGGGGTTACTACTGAGCAGGGGGTCGGCAGAGCTGGGGGTTACTACTGAGCGGGGGATTGGCAGAGCTGGTGGTTACTACTGAGCGGGGGATTGGCAGAGCTGGTGGTTACTACTGAGCGGGGTATTGGCAGAGCAGGGAGTTACTACTGAGCAGGGGATCGGCAGAGCTGGGGGTTTCTACTAAGCGAGGGTTCAGTCAAGCTGGGGGTTACTACTGAGTGGGGGTTCAGCATCCCTCTTTACACTTTAAATTCACTTCCCTTTTCCCTAACCACCGCACCTTAGAGACACATCATCTCATCCCTGCCCCACACCTGCAACACCATCCCCCTGCAGGTACTTAAACTCACCATGTTGTAGGCGGGGTCTTCTGCGCCCATGTATGCAGGGGGTACCTTCCACGAGGAGCAAGCTCATCAATGCCCGGGGCCAGACAGGGACTGAGGTCATGTGAAAAATCTAACATTAAGGCAGTTTCCCGACTTATGCCGCGTACACACGGTCAGAATTTACGATGGAAACAGTCCGATGGGAGCTTTTCATCGGATTTTCTGACCGTGTGTACGCCCAACGGTCTTTTTCTGTCGGAATTTCCGACGGACTTTGGATTGAGAGGCTGTTCTTAATTTTTCAGACGGAAAACCTTTCTATCGGATTTTTCGATCGTGTGTATGCAATTCCGACACGCAAAATTCCGACGCATGCTCGGAAACAATTCGACGCATGCTCGGAAACAATTCGACGCATGCTCGGAAGCATTAAACTTCCCTTTTATAGTGCCGTCGAATGTGTTGTATGCCGCGGTGTTATTGACCATCGGAATTTGGTGTGACCGTGTGTAGGCACCAGTCCCAGTCCAGTGAACCTCTGTAACCTCACTCCCAGTAACAGAATGGGGTCCCTCCGAGCACCTAGTGTGGACCTCAAGCATGCTCTTTAACTCCTTTCATTCCATACCTTGTGACCAAACCATAGATCTCCGTAAACAGTTTGGATCCGGTTGCCATTGGATCCCTAGGGAGGGAGCCAGCACATCGATACCCTCACTACTGGAGGACCTGTCACCCCACCAGGTACCACGCTTAACAACTAGTTGCTTGTATCTTGAACTTGTACTTATCCATATCAACTACACTCCTCTTCTCTGTGTCTTGCTGAGTTAACCCTTTGTAGTGGTGTTACTTCATACCCCGTTGTGCATTTACAGACAAAAGTATCTTTTGATACGGAATGAACAGAGATGTTTAATATGAATAAATTCTTTTCCCCAATCCAAAGTAGAATAATATAGTAGCCAAGCCATACCTCCATGAGGTTGGGGTTCATTATGGCATTGTCCATGACTTGGATGTCCCCCATAATTCCCGGTTTCTTCAGCATCACCTAGATGAGCACCTAGAGCACCCAGCAGCACCATGCTCCTAGACCCACCGGGACCTGCGTTCCCGCTCTCCGAATCCTAGCTGTCCCCTTTTTTATAGCACAGTGTCAGGGATGTGTAAACGCTCCTTTTCTTTGACAACTGCCGGTCCCATTCAAGCATCCTGGTTTTGGCTATGATGCATCCCTGTCTGTCTGTCCACCAACAAGGTGATTGATGTGGCCAGTCTCTGGGTGGAGACCAAACCTAATTTAAGCCAGCCAAGCCTGCAGTCTCATGCTTGTGATTGTGCTAGTTACATGTGCTCAATCCACCTGTCTGTCTGTCCTGCTGTGCTGTTTGGATCCCCTTGTTGACGACCTCGGATCGGATATCGGACTATTCTCTGAACTCTGTTGACTTTTGACTTTGGATTGATATAGTGTCTGACCACCTGCGTTACGAGTAAGCGTGACAAACAGTTGGGCCGGCTAGGACCAAAAGCCTGGGAACTGAGCTAAACACAATTAACCAGCTAGCTAAACACTTATACACACTTTCAACCTGCCTACTACCATGTAAGCATGACCTAGTTAAAAGGAATTTGCAGGTAGACAGGTGCAGTCTACTTTCTCCACTGCAGGTGATGCTCTTCTGCAGCAGCTCTGCAGTTGAAGAGGAAGTCAAGAGGAACATTGTTCTTCTATGGTTTCCTGGGTCACTGGAGAAGCTATCCCTTTGGATGCTTCCTCCCCATGTGACTCTAGCAACTATCGTGGGTCAGGCAGAGCCTATTTAAGGTCCTGGTTCCAAGGATTGGCATGCATTTTGGGAGTGGGTAGAGTAGGAACAGGCACCCCGCCTGATAGGGATAGAGCTAGTGACAGAGAAAAGGTTCCTGACTAGGATGTAAAGCGTAGGGCTCACATCCTCCCTGGACACCTTCCTGCTTGGGCACAAAAAGGGCAGGCCGCATTCTGCTCCTCCCAACAGGCGCTGTTAGTTTGGCTACATCCTGCTCTTTACACGCTGTTGGAGGTGTGAATGTCACCAGCTGGGCTGCCTTTCCACCGAGTTACAGTGTGTTGAAAAAGTATTCATAACCCTTGAAATTTTCCACATTTTGTCATGTTACAACCAAAAAGATAAATGTATTTTATTGGGATTTTATTTTATAGACCAACACAAAGTGGCACATAATTGTGAAGTGGAAGGAAAATGATAGATGGTTTTCAATATTTGTCACAAATAAATATGTGAAAAGTGTGGGGGGGGGCATTTGTATTCATCCCCCCTGAGTCAATACTACGTAGAACCACCTTTCGCTGCAATTACAGCTGCAAGTCTTTTGGGGATGTCTCTACCAGCTTTGCACATCTAGAGAGGGACATTTTTGCCCATTCTTCGTTGCAAAATAGCCCAAGCTCTGTCAGATTGGATGGAGAGCGTCTGTGAACAGCAATTTTCAAGTCTTGTCACAGATTCTCAATTGGATTTAGGTCTGGACTTTGACTGGGCCATTCTAACACATGAATATGCTTTGATCTTAACCATTCCGTTGTAGCTCTGGTTGTATGTTTAGGGTCATTTTCCTGCTGGAAGGTGAACCTCCGCCCCAGTCTCAAGTTTTTTGCAGACTCTAACAGGTTTTCTTCTAAGATTGTCCTGTATTTGGCTCCATTCATCTTCCCATCAACTCTGACCAGCTTCCCTGTCCCTGCTGAAGAAAAGCATCCCCTCAAAATAATGCTCCCACCACCATATTTCTCTTTCAAATATTTTATTGGTTTTGTATTTAAAATACAGTGTACAATTAGTCATTGTACGTCGTGCAACGACATTGGTGAATACATTAACCGTTTGATTTATGTCCACTAACTTATTGCAAATATATTAAACATTCAGTGCTTAACGAAAAGAACATCTAAAGGTAAAGTAATCCTTTCCTCTGATGTGGCCCCCCCGAGTGGGAGCTTTAGTGCCACAAGAGTGGAGAGGATCAACTAGTGAATCTAAACATTGCAAATGTTTCCGTTCAGTAATTTAATAAAACATGTAGTACATATCCGTTAAAGGGGTTGGTAGTATTGCTCGGTCAAGAGGGGAGGGAAATGATCTGTGGATTAGTATCGTTAGTTGCTAGTCGCAGCAGAAATCCAATTGGTCCATGGTTGCCAGTGTATGCGAGTTCTGGAAGTCTGGCCAATGCTGGCTGCTGTCACATTTTCATAGCTATAATGTAGGGCTACTAGGTTGATGACTTGGGATAAGGTCAGAGGAGTGTCAGACTTCCAGTGTCTAGTTATGTTGAGTCTGGCTGCCAGAAGTATGTGGGTTGTAACATATCTGATGGTGTAGGGAAGGTTGTCGATGGTTAGGTTTAGGATTGCTAGTGCCGGTGACGGGGAAATCGTGTGATTAGTGACGTCTGTGATGAGCCTAAATACGTCTTTCCAGTACATCTGTAGTTTGAAACATGCCCAGAAGATATGGATCGTGTTCCCGACGGGTGATTTGCATCTCCAACATGTGTTGGGGTTTTGGGGGCCAAAAGAAGTCAGTCTGGATGGGGTGAGGTACCAACGTAATGAGATTTTCTGTGTGAGTTCCCAAAGGGCTGCACTTTTCATGGTTTTGTAAATGGTCTTGAGTTCGAGTTGCCATTGGGTGTCGGAGAAAGTTTGTGCGAGATCAGTTTCCCACCTGTGGTGAGGGTTCAGTTTGGCGAAGGTGTCTTTTTGGTGAAAGATATTATAGAAATGGGAGATGCCTTTAATCTTGGAGGTTGGGTTGGTGAGATAGACCCAGGTTTTGGGGTGTATAGTGTAGAGGGGAAGGGATAAATTGCGCAGGCAGTGGGTAATGCGTAAGAAGGTAAAGTGCTCTGAGGTAGAGAGGCCGTATTCAGATTGTAGTTGGGAGAAGGGTTTGAGGTGGTTTTCTTGTATTAGATGTTGTATGGTGTGGATCCCTTTAAGGGTCCAATGTTTAATTCGGAGGTCTGGTGTCAAGTACAAGAGGGTCTCCAGAGGAATAGTGAATTGAGGGGTGGCTGGGGTGTGGGTCAGGAGGGTAGTCAGTTTCTTCCAGGCATGGGCGGAGGCCTTCATGGTTGGAGAGATAGATGTCGGGATTGAGGAACCTAGAGGGGTGCTAGGAGACAGTTTTTTAGATTGGGCCGGGTGAGTGAGACATTTTCTATCTGTGCCCAAGATGAGTTCGGAAGGGTTTGGAACCAACTGGGTAATTGAGCTAGAATTGCGGCTAGGTAATAGTCCTCAAAGTTTATGGATCCCGTGCCTCCCGCTAGTTTATGTTTAATTAATTTTAGGTGGGCGCATCTGGGCCTTTTACCATTCCAAAGATATCGGTTAAATATCGTTTGAAAGGATCTGAAGAATGAGGTGGTAATTGGTATGGGAAGTGTTCTAAAAAAGTATAGTATTTGAGGGAGGCATATCATCTTAAAGGCCGCGAGTCTACCTGACCAGGAAAGTTCATGTTTCGCTAGTCGTTGTGAGGTTGCTTGGATGTTACGTAAGAGAGAGGCAAGAAATTACATGAGTAGAGGTTTCTAATTGATCTTGGTAATTGGATGCCTAGGTATGAGATGTCTAAATTTGCCCACGCGAAAGGGTATTGTAGTTGTAGGAGATTTCTCATGGTAGCGTCAATGTTGATGTCTAGTATAAATGATTTGGTCGTGTTTACCTTATAATACGATACTGAGCTAAACCAGGTTAAACATTTTTGTACTTCTGCCAGGGAGAGAGTCGGATTTGTAAGGATTAGGATGACGTCGTCAGCAAATAGACTGATTTTATGGGACTATGGACCAACTTGAAGTCCTGAGATGGCGAGGTGGGAGCGAATGTGCTCCGCTAGGGGTTCCATAAGCAAGTTGAATATGAGGGGGGATAGAGGGCAGCCTTGTCGTGTGCCGTTGGTGATGGGGAATGGGCGAGATAGGATACCTTCAGTGAATACTTGGGCCTCTGGGTTGGAGTATAATGCCATAATGGCGCTCAGGATATGGCCCTGGAACCCAAATTTTTGGAGGACCATTTTGAGGTATGACCAGTGGACTCTGTCGAACGCCTTCTCTGCGTCCAAGGATAGGAGCAGAGAAGGCGTTCCGGTGGATTCTGCATGGTGGATGAGGTTAAGCATCCTTCTGGTGGCATCTGATGCCTGTCTGCCTTTTGTGAATCCCGTCTGGTCTTGGTGGATAAGAGTGGGCATAATTTCAAGTAGTAGTCTTGCTGCTATGGTTTTAGCGTATATTTTGAGGTTGAGGTTGAGTAGGGATATTGGGCGAAAATTTTGGGGGACCTTCGACTCCTTCCCTGGTTTCGGTATCGTGATCACAAGAGCTTTTACATACTCTTTTGTGAAAGTAGAAGAGGAGGAAGCGCTATTGAACAGTTCAGTGAGGTGAGGGGTAAAGTGTGAGGAATATTGTTAGTAATATTCTCCAGTCAACCCGTCTGGGCCTGGTGCTTTACCACTTGGTAGTGAGTTAAAAGCTGTCCGAATTTCTTGTTCTGAGAATGGGGTATTGAGGGCGGCTAATTGTTCCCTAGTCAGTATGGGTAGGTCCAGATTTTGGAGGAATTTGTCAATGTCCTCTTGTATGGGTTGTGTTGTATGGGGATCATGTTTCAGATTGTAAAGGTCTCCATAGTAGGCGCTAAAGGCGTCAGCTATGTCTTGTGGGTTAGTTAGGGGAAGTTTTGTGTGTGGGTGGAGGAGTTGGGTAATTTTGGTTTTGGCACGTCTGCCTTTAAGGCGTTGTGCAAGATTTTTCCCCGCTTTATTGGAGGTGTAGTATGTGGTCGCTTTCAGTTTCCTTTGGAGGAATTCATAGGAGTGGGGTAGTAAGAATTTAAGTTCTTGTCTTAAGGATAGTAGTTGGTTTGTCTGTGGGTCTCGAGGGTTGGTTTTGTGTTTTAGTTCTAAGGCTTGCTAGCTGAGCTGTTAATTCATCTAGTCGCTGCGTCCTCTTTTTTTTATGATAAGAGCTCAATTTAATCAACATCCCTCTCATGAATGCTTTATGTGCGCTCCACACCACGCTAGGATCGGATACAGTGCCCTTGTTTAGTGAAAAAAAGTCTGTGATGTGGTTTGAGATCTCTGGCGCGTATTTGTCATGTTGGATAATGTAGTTGTTTGCTCGCCAGAGATATGTGTTACATTGCAGGTTAGAATCTTCTATGGAAATTGATATTGGAGCGTGGTCCGACCATGTCGTGGTGTGAATAGCAGACTTAGATATTTTTTGTAAGATCCATTTGTCAGTGAAGAATAAGTCTATTCTCGAATATGAGCAGTGTCTGGAGGAAAAGAAGGTGAAGTCACGTCCAGATCCGTGGTGACATCTCCAGACGTCGTAGAGATCTTGAGAGGAGATAAAAAATTTCAGAAGTGAGTTTTGTCTCTTTGCAGCTGATGTGGAGTCCAAGAGGAGGTCAGGGGCCAGGTTGAAGTCTCCACATATTATTAGATGGCCTTTCTGTATGGGTTTGGTGGTGCGTAGTACCTTGCGTAGGAATTTCATTTGGTGGGAATTCGGGGCATAGACATTTATGAGGGTGTAGAACACCCGGTTGATAATGCAGATAAGAATTATAAAACCCCCTTTAGAGTCCGGTACGATATCAAGTAAGCGGAAGTCTACCGTATCTTTGATTGCAATCATGACACCTTTAGTTTTAGTGGAATGGGAAGCGTGGAAGATGTGTGGGAACTGACGGTTGTTACAGAGGGGAGAGTTTGCTGCCAGTAGGTGAGTTTCCTGGATGCAAATAATGTCACTGTGGAGAGCTGCGGGAGTTTTCCATAGTGAGTGGCGTTTGGCGGGGTGGTTCAGCCAATTGACGTTCAGTGAGGGAATGTTGAGCGGCATCTTGTGTGTGGGAGGTTGGTAGGTTTTTTGTAATAACACTTACGGTTGGTCGCTGGAGTTTGGATCTGGAGGCGTCTGGGTGCGAGACAAGGGTGTTCGGCAGTCCAAGGATCTGAGAAGGATGGGGTATTAAGCTGCAGATAGAGCAATACATTAAGTATAAAGTATTTGTGAAGAAAAATAGGTAAAAAGGAATCAAAAATAACAAAAATATGAAGATGTATCAAGCAAACCGTTAGTGGGAGGTTTGGTGCATCTCATAGGACTGTTGTAGTCACACTAAGAAAAGGAGTAAAAGAAAAAAAAAGAAAAATAAAAGTATCATAGAGGGGGTGCTGAGCACCTCGATAGCCTCTAGATGGAGGTAAAGAGAGTCGGTAAAACTGGAGAGTGAAGGCAAGGGTAGCAAGTCGTCAGAACTCAGGGGAACATTAGTGAAGTTTTTCGGCCAATATTGTTATTGATATAGATGCCATTCAGGTGTTGTGGTGATCCAGGTTTCTGTGGGCGCAGGTGGTCCTCTTCGATGAGCTGTGGAATTAGGAGGCTCTATTAGAATCCCCTAGACGTGGAGGATTTTCAGACCTTTTTTGTGGGTTTGCCCATTTTTAGTGATGAGGAGTGTGGCTGGGTATCTCCATTTATATTGTAGTTTGTGGTTTTGCAGGCCTTTGGTTATTGGGTTCAGTAGGCGTCTCAGTTGGAGGGTGTACTTGGAGAGATCTGTGATAGAAGTGAACCCTTATCAGTACATCTCTAGGGACTGAGGCTGCCAGGTGAGGCGGTTTAGCAATCCTGTGGATTCTGTCTATTATAACATCTCGTGGAGACGCTTCAGGGATGATGATGTGCATTAGATATTTTGCATAGCGTGGTAGGTCCGCAGGGGGTATGTTCTCAGGAATACCTCTTAATTTGACATTGTTCCTGCGGGACCTTTCTTCTAAATCGGCCAGCTTGGCGCACATCCATGACTGTTCCTCTTTAATTTCGCCGCAGGTATCAATGATTTTATTCACAGTGAGGGTGCAGTCAGACATGCCTCTCTCAGTATTGGTCACTCTGTCATCTAATGTGTGGATGTCAGGGGTGATTTTTGAAAAGAGTGAGGAGAGTTCAGTCATGAGGGAGGTCTGGAGGGAGAGTAGCATATCTTTTAAAGTGGTATCTATGACTGGATGGCCTGAGGTGGGGAAGTAGGCCATGGAGGATTTCCGGGCCTGGTTGGAGAGGAAGGGATTCAGAGCCTGGGCCTCCATTTGTGTGTGCAGCGTCCACTGCGGCGGCGTGTCTAGCCGCATTTTGGCTTTAGCTGGGCTGCCAAGGAGAGGATGGGAGAGCTCAGCAGGGGCACCTGTGTCTTGATGGTCCTCTGGGATGGCATCCGGGAGATCTGTGTATGATTCTCGCGGCGCGGCTGGCCATCTTGGTATACAGCATCCCGCTCCGCCGGCTTGTAGGCAAATTCCGTCAGTTTCTGGGGTGTACGGTCCGTAAATCTTTTCCTGGATGAGTTCATTTTAGTCTCCAGTGTATCCGGAGCTAGGATGGCCGTGGATGGGGTTGTGATTGCGACCTGTGTTGAGGGATTCTTTCCCCTGGCTGACGAGCTGAGAGACTAAGCGTCCATCTTCTTCTCCGGTCGGCCACGCCCCCTCCCACCACCATATTTCATGGTGGGGATGGTGTGTTCAGGGTGATGTGCAGTGTTAGTTTTCAGCCACACATAGCATTTTGCTTTTTGGCCAAAAAGTAAAATTTTGGTCTCATTTGACCAGAGCGCCTTCTTCCACATGTCATCTGTGCCCCACGCGTGGCTTCTTGCAAACTGCAAATGGGACTTCTTTTGGCTTTCTTTCAACAATGTCTTTCTTCTTGCCACTTTTCCATAAAAGACTGATTTGTGGAGAGCACGACTAATAGTTGTGCTGTTGACAGATTCTCCCACCTGAGCTGTGGATCTCTGCAGCTCCTCCAGAGTTACCATGGACCTGATTATTGCTCTCCTTTCCCAGCCTGTCAGTTTAGGTGGACGGCCATGTCTTGGTAGGTTGGCAGTTGTGCCATACTCTTTCCATTTTCGGATGATGGATTGAACAGAGCTCAGTGAGATGTTCAAAGCTTGGGATATTCTTTTATAACCTAACCCTGCTTTAAACTTCTCCACAACTTGACCTGTCTGGTGTGTTCCTCGGTCTTCATGATGCTGTTTTGTTCACTAAGGTTCTCTAACAAACCTCTGAAGACAATTGGTTCCACTAAATTTTAGTTAGGGGTATCAGAGTAAAGGGGGCTGAATACAAATGTACACCACACTTTTCAGATATTTATTTGTAAAAAAAAAAATGAAAACCATTTATAATTTTCCTTCCACTTCACAATTATGTGCCACTTTGTGTTGGTCTATCACATAAAATCCCAATAAAATACATTTACGTTTTTTGGTTATAACATGACAAACTGTGGAAAATTTCAAGGGGTATGAATACTTTTTCAAGGCGCTGTAAATCAGAGTCAATGGCTTGGTATTTTGGAAAGCTATTTTATCTAAAGCCCCATACACACGGTCGGATTTTCCGATGGATTCTGTCCTATCGGACAATGTTGTTGGAAATTCCGACCGTGTGTAGGCACCATCGGACATTTTCCATCGGATTGTCTGACGGACAAAGTTGTATCTCCTGCTGTAAAAATTTTCCGACAACAAAGTCCGATCACACCAATTCCGATCGTGTGTAGCGAATTCCGACGGACAAAGTGCCACGCATGCTCAGATCACATTACAAGACCAAAGCTATTGGCTACTAGTCTCTACGTAGTCCCGTCGTAGGCAACAAACGTCACCACGTTCAGAATGATCGGATTTTCCGACAACTTTGTCCGACCGTGTGTATGCAACACCAGTGTCGGACTAAATCCGTCGGAACAAATCTGATGGATTTTGTGGTCGGATTTTCCGACCGTGCGTACGGGGCATAAGAGAAATTCCCAAAACATGGCCCGTTGGGGGTACTTGAGAACAGGGTTGAGAATCACTGATTTAGAAGACATAGGAGGCAAGAGAGGACAGCGCCAAGTTCAACTTTTAAAAGAAAAGTCAAAATAAGTGTATAACTTCAGCTCCCTAGATCTCTGGACCTGTTGAGCGTTCACGTGTTATTCTCAGTGAAGGCAACTTCTGCCGATGCATCTGTTTCATTCTATGTTCAATTTAAATTGTCAAGTTATATGATAGGTTTCAAATAACATTTTAACTATGTTCTATTCATTTTAACTAATGTCCATTAAATATGTTTTTTTTTCATTTTTTTTTTTTTTTTTAGCATTTTGTAAATCCTCTTATAACGATGAGGATGTTATGGTGTATGATAGTCCCATAACAAACCGGCCTCTTCTTCTAGCAACGATGGATCTGTACAACAAGACTGTTGTCTCGGAGTTCATACTGGTTGGATTAACAGAAAACTCCAGACTCAAATGTATTTTGTTTGTCATCTTTTTATTTATTTACATCTTGACTCTGTTTCAGAATTTGGGACTTGTAGTGCTCATCAGTGTGGACAGGAACCTCCATACTCCCATGTATAGTTTCTTGCGCCACTTATCATTCCTTGACATCTGCTACACTTCAACAATCATGATAAGGATGCTGAAAGACTTGGCCTTGTATAATACGTCCATATCAGTATCTGGATGTGAACTTCAGATGCTGTCCTATATTGGGTTTGGAGTAACTCAGTGTTTTATTCTGGCAGCCATGTCCTGTGACAGATACGTGGCCATATGCCACCCACTGACCTACCTTCAAATAATGAGCAGGCGGACCATCCTGATCCTACTCGTGTTCTCCTACTTAGGAGGCTTGGTCATTGGCTCTGTTGAGACCGGCTTCTCACACTTCCATCTAGACTTCTGTGAAGAACGCCCATATATTTACCACTACTACTGTGACATTATTGCCGTGATTCAGATTTCCTGTGGTGACACCAGACTCAATCAAATGCTCGTCTTCTCCTTAGCTGGTTTTACTGAGTTCTTATCTCTATTGGTGATCCTCGTGTCCTATATGTATATTTTTGTATCTGTCTTACGTTCTTCTCTAGGACGCAGGAAGGCCTTCTCTACTTGTGCTTCTCATTTGATGGTGGTGACTATATTTTACGGAACAGTCATGTTTATGTACCTCAGACCTCCATCTGCCTACAGCCCAGAGCAAGGCAAAGTGATTTCTGTATTTTTCACTATAGTCATTCCTTTTCTGAATCCTTTAATATACAGCCTGAGGAACCGTGACGTAAAAACTTCTGCCAAAAAAATGGGAATTTCCTTACTAAAGAAAGTGGGAATATTTGGTATACATTGACAGTTATATTGTGTCGCTTCATCTTTAAAGCATGCATACTTACATATTTGATTGCCTTATTTGCCAATTAAATAATCGTTTTCAGTAGAGAAAATTGAGTGAAATTTTCCTACTGCTCAACCACCTGCTCAACCCTCTCATATGCTGGCCACAATGTTTTCTCCATTTCAAATATTCTCAGCTTGTAGCCCGGGTAGTGGTTAATGCTGCCCCCAGCCGGGAGGGTTAGTGTTAATTGTGTTTCCCAGGTTTTTCATGTGGGTTCTCTTGGTTTCCGACCCCTTGGTCCTGTGTACTATAAAAGGGATGGAGGCCTGGACTCAGGGACTCAGAGGGGCTATTGGCTTTCAGTCTGTCTTAGAATTTCTGGGCCATGTCGCAGACCAGTTCGTTGCCATTGCCGGAATTTTGGATTCCCAGTGCGATGCCGAGATTTGAGTTCTCGCTACCAAGCCAAAAAGTTCAATTTTGGTCTCATTCGACCAGAGCTCCTTCTTCCACACGTTAGCGTGGCTTCTCGCAAACTGCAAATGGGACTTCTTTTGGCTTTCTTTCAACGATGGCTTTCGTCTTGCCACTTTTCCATAAAGGCCAGATTTGTGGAGTACACGACTAATAGTTGTCCTGTGGACAGATTCTCCCACCTGAGCTGTGGATCTCTGCAGCACCTCCAGAGTTACCATGGGCCTCTTGGCTGCTTCTCTGATTATTGCTCTCCTTGCCCGGCCTGTCAGTTTAGGTGGACGGCCATGTCTTGGTAGGTTTGCAGTGACATACTCTTTCCATTTTCGGATGATGGATTGAACAGAGCTCCAAGAGATGTTCAAAGCTTGGGATATTCTTTTATAACCTAACCCTGCTTTATACTTCTCCACAACTTGACCTGTCTGGTGTGTTCCTCGGCCTTCATGATGATGTTTGTTCACTAAGGTTCTCTAACAAACCTCTGAAGGCAATTGGTTCCACTAGATTTTAGTTAGGGGTATCAGAGTAAAGGGGGCTGAATACAAATGTACACCACACTTTTCAGATATTTATTTGTAAAAAAAAAATGGAAAACCATTTATAATTTTCCTTCCACTTCACAATTATGTGCCACTTTGTGTTGGTCTATCACATAAAATCCCAATAAAATACATTTACGTTTTTTGGTTATAACATGACAAAATGTGGAAAATTTCAAGGCGTATGAATACTTTTTCAAGGCACTGTAAATCAAAGTCAATGGCTTGGTATTTTGTTTTATATCTTTATTTAACAAAGCATTTTTACTAATTATTTGCATATCATTTACACATACATATATTTAAAAAAAAATAAAAATGGAATGACTACTTTTTTTACATATCATTTTCATTAGTCTGTTTCTATACCTTCTATGTCTACTTATACAAATCTACTTCCATATCTCTATATATATAGAAAATCTATTTATTGTTTCCATTCCTATATTCATTCAACAATTACATTCTTACCCATTCATCCGTCCATTCATTCAATATTTTCAAAAAAAACAAACAAAAAAAAAAAAAAAAACAACCCACAATCCACCCCTCTCTTCTGACTTTCATATCATTTTTCTTTTTTTTCTTTTCTTATTCTTAAGATTCCCTCCAACCATAGTTTCATAGTTAGTAAGGTTGAATAAAGACACCAGTCCATCCAGTTCAACCTGAGCGAGTGTATACAACTGTCCCTATCCCTGTACATTGCACACTCACATCAGTCCCTACCCTCAAGGAGCCCACAGTCCAAGGTCCCCATTCATATACTAGGGCCAATTTATTTATTTTTTTTGGACAGAAGCCAATTAACCTACCTGCATGTCTTTGGATTGTGGGAGGAAACCCACGCAGGCACAGGGAGAACATGCAAACTCCAGGCAGGTAGTGTCATGGTTGGGATTTGAACCAGCGACCCTTCTTACTGCTAGGTGAGAGTGCTAACCACTACACCACTGTGCCTCCCCTAAAAGAAATGGGATAAAGCATTTAAAATAGTGCACAAACTATCAATATCTAGTAGACATCAAGAGAGAAACTTTAAAATATTGGCCAGATTGTACAAATGTCCAATAGATATGAATAAAATAAATCCAGAGAACGATGATGCATGTTGGAGGTGCGGTGGGGCCATGTTTGTAGTTTGTACGGTGTTGAACTCTGTCCACATCCGCCATGTTGTCATCATCTGTTTTTTAATTCCCTTTTCTATTTCCATTCTCTCCTCCAGGGCGCACATCTCGTTCATTTCTATCTCCCAATCTTTCAACGTAGGATTTACCCTACTTTTCCACTTCCTAGCTATAATGGTACGTGCCGCCGTTAAAAAGTGTTTTAGAATACTTTTACTTATAATCTTTACTGATCCTGTAGTCATTGATAAAACCGACATTAGTATGTCGGGTTGTATTTGTATCCCTGTCGTTCTTGCATATGTTTTATATATTTGTTCCCAAAAACTATAGACCCCAGGACAGTAATACCAAATGTGCGACATCGTACCCCTGGCCCCACCGCACCTCCAACATGCATCATCGTTCTCTGGATTTATTTTATTCATATCTATTGGACATTTGTACCATCTGGCCAATATTTTGTAGTTTCTCTCTTGATGTCTACTAGATATTGATAGTTTGTGTACTATTTTAAATGCTTTATCCCATTTTTCTTTAGGGATATCTATCCCCAGTTCTTCCTTCCATTTATTAATATATGTTATGTCCTGTCCATTATTACCTGAGATTAAATACCTATATATGTTAGACATTATATCAGTTGGCTTTTGTTCTTTTAATAATATTTTTTCAAAATCAGTCAAGGGTCTATTAATTATATCTTCTTTCATTATAGAAGAAACGATTTTTTGGAGCTGCCAATATTGTATCCAGTTTGTCTTATATTCCATCCCCAAGGAATCTAGTGGTTTTAGTCTATCCTGTTCTATTATTTCTATTAATCTAGTATCTTCCTTTTTTTGCCACTTTAGAAAAGTCCCTATTTTCATTGCTGGTGGGAATTCTGGGTTATCAAAGAGGGGGGTCATTGGGCCGACAAATGTTGATCCTTTCCCCTGTCTCAGCAAACCATCCCACACCTTCATTGTTGATATTACCAGAAAGGGCATCTCATAATCTGGAGGGCGTTTTTCTCTTTTTATCCATGGCATTGACTTTAATTTAATGGTCGTGATCTCCTCCTCAAGTTTTACCCAATGTTTGCAATCCCCATTTTGGAACCAGTCCACAATCCTTGTTAGGAAAGCCGCCTTCAGATACACCGACATATCTGGGAGGGCCAGCCCCTCGTTTTCCTTTGGGAGAGTTAGTGCAGCTCTACTTATTCTTGCAGGCTTTCCCGCCCAGACAAAGCTCCCTATTGCTTTACGTAGTTGATTTAAAATATTTTTTGAGGGAAATATTGGTATGGTTTGGAATATATACAAGATCTTGGGTAGTATGTCCATTTTTATTATGTTTATCCTGCCCATCCATGAGAAAATCCCTTTTTCGTACCGTTGAAGTGTCTTTATTATTTTATGTGTTGTTGGGAGATAATTAAGTTCATAAAGTTTATCCAGTTCTCTAGGAATATATATTCCTAGGTATTTGATTGCAGTAGCTTGCCATTTAAAGGAAAAATTATTCTTCATATGTTCCACCTTATCCTTGGGTAATGTGATATTCATTACCTCTGATTTATTATAATTTACTTTAAAATTGCTTACTTCAGAGAAGCGATTACATTCTTGTATTAAGATTGGTAGCGTCACTATTGGATTTGTAATATAAACCAGTAGATCATCTGCATATATAGATAGTTTATATTCTATCTCTCCTACTTTTATTCCCTGTATGTCTTTATTGTTCCTAATGGCTATTGCTAGATGTTCCATAACAAGCACATATAACAATGGCGACAGGGGACATCCCTGTCGGGTTCCATTAGTTATAGTTATGGGTTTGGATGTTTCTCCATTAGCCCGTGTTCTAGCTATAGGCATCTGATATAAAACCATTATTTTTTCTAGCAGTTTTGGGCCCACTCCCCATTGTTCCAATGTCTCTTTAACCGCTTTGCGACCGCCGGCCATCAAATGACGGCCAGGCGGCGCAGCTCTCGTTCCGGGAGGGCGTCATATGACGTCCTCCCCTTCTGTGCACTGCAGGGAGCGCGCGGGCGCCGCCGGGAGCGCGCACGCTCTCTCTCGCCGTGTCACTGGGCACCCGATGCGCGTGCCCAGCGGCCGCGATGTCCGCTGGGCACCCGCGATTGCCCGGTAACACAGCAGGACCGTTGATCTGTGTGTGTAAACACACAGATCAACGGTCCTGTCAGAGGAGAGGAGCCGATGGTGTGTTCTCTGTACAAAGAAACACCGATCGGTCTCCTCCCCTTGTGAGTCCCCTCCCCCCACAGTAAGAAACACTCTTAGGGAACATAATTAACCCCTCCCCGCCCCCTAGGGGTTAACCCCTTCACTGCCAGTGTCATTTATACATGAATCAATGCATTTAAATAGCATTGATTGCTGTATAAATGACAATGGTGCCAAAAATGTGTCAAAAATGTCCGATGTGTCCGCCATAATGTCGCAGTCACAATAAAGTAGTAAAAAAAAAAATATTAATAAAAATGCTATAAAACTATCCCCTATTTTGTAAACGCTATAAATTTTGCGCAAACTAATCAATGATCGCTAATTGCGATTTTTTTTTTTACCAAAAATATGTAGAAGAATACGTATCGGCCGAAACTGAGGAAAAAAAATGTTTTTTTTATATATTTTTTGGGGATATTTAGTATAGCAAAAAGTAAAAAAATATTGTTTTTTTTTTAATTTGTCGCTCTTCTTTTGTTTATTGCGCAAAAAAAGAAAAACCGCAGAGGTGATCAAATACCACCAAAAGAAAGCTCTATTTGTGGGGAAAAAAATGATAACAATTTCATTTGGGTACAGTGTTGTATGACCGCGCAATTGCCATTCAAAGTGCGTCAGCGCTGAAAGCTGAAAAATGGCTTGGTCAGGAAGGGGGTGAAAATGCACTGTAGTGAGGTGGTTAAGAAAACACCATCCCACCCTGTCAAATGCTTTCTCAGCATCTACGGCCAAAAGACAGAATGGGATGGTGTGTTTCTGGACATATTCCATAAGTGTCACTGTCTTTCAGGTGTTATCTCTAGCCTCTCTTCCTTTTACAAATCCCACTTGATCTAAGTGTATATAAGCTGGCAGTATCGGAGTAAGCCTGTTAGCTATGATCTTCGAATAAATTCGGAGGTCTATATTAGTCAAGGAAATTGGCCGATAATTTCCACAGTTGGTATGGTCCTTTTCAGGTTTAGGTATAAGAGAAATATATGCCTGCATTCCTTGTGGGACAAAGGGTTGTGGGATTGATACTGCATTAAATGTACGTTTCATAAGTGGAAATAATAGGTCTTTAAATTTTTTATAGAACCAGGGAGTGAAGCCATCTGGGCCTGGGCTTTTCCCCAACACTAATGACTCAATTACGTTTGTATTTCGAGCTCCGAGAATTCCCATTCTAGGAGCTCCGCATCTATCTTTGTTAGTGTCGGTATTGATGTGTCTTTTATGTATTTATATATATTCTGTTGAAAAGTTTTGGGATCTTTCTCTGCTGGCACGTTTGGTATATTATATAGCCTAGAGTAGAAACTATGAAATATTTTCAAGATCCCTCTTGGGTCATAAGAGAAATCACCTGCTTCGGTTTTTATTTTGGTAATTGATGTACAACTTATTCGTTGGCGTAGTGCCCTGGCCAGTAATCTTTCCTTTATTTCCTTGCTGATAGTAAAAGGATCGGGTTTTATCTCTGATCCGTAACGTTTGTTCGTTCAATAAGGTTCTCAATTCTGTTTTCTTTGTTGTTACTTCTATTAATTTCTCCTGTGAGGGATTTTGTTTATGTTGTTTTTCTAATTCATTTATGTCATTTGACAGCTGCATTACTTTATTTCCCTTTATCTTTTTTAATCTCGTCCCGTGTTTTATAAACAGACCCCTTATGATACATTTCAGAGTTTCCCATTGAATGGGAAGGGAAGTAGTATCTTCTGCGTGATCCCCTACAAAATTTGTTATTGCTAACCCAATCTCTGTTGTACATGCCTCATCGAATAATAAATTATTGTTTAGCTTCCAAGAGCACCTTGCTCTCTTCTCATTAGCGATGGTCATCGTCAGATATATCGGTGCATGATCAGACTATATCGCACTTCCAATTTCAGAGGAGGAGATCACAAATATTCCCTAATTGATTTATCAGAAAGTAATCTAGTCTATGATAAGTTCCATGAACTTTTGAGAGGAACGTATAGTCCCTCTCGAGCGGATGAGCAACCCTCCATATGTCCACTAATTGATATCTAATCATCATTTCCTTAAACTTCCTCTTCTCATTATTTCTCCCATTCATTGGGGGTGGCTTGGTATTTTGGAAAGCTATTTTATCTAAGAGAAATTCCCAAAACATGGCCTGTTGGGGGTACTTGAGGATAGGGTTGAGAACCACTGACTTAGAAGACATAGGAGGCAAGAGAGGACAGGGCCAAGTTCAACCTTTAAAAGAAAAGTCAAAATAAGTGTATAACTTCAGCTCCCTAGATCTCTGGACCTGTTGAGCGTTCACATGTTATTCTCAGTGAAGGCAACTTCTGCTGATGCATCTGTTTCATTCTATGTTTAATTTTATCTAAGTTTTTTTGTCAAGTTAGATGATAGGTTTTAAATAACATTTTAACTATGTTCTATTCATTTTAACTAATGTCCATTAAATATGTTTTTTTTTTAGCATTTTGTAAATCCTCTTATAACGATGAGGATGTTATGGTGTATGATAGCCCCATAACAAATCGGCCTCTTCTAGCAACAATGGATCTGTACAACAAGACTGTTGTCTCGGAGTTCATACTGGTTGGATTAACAGAAAACTCCAGACTAAAATGTATTTTGTTTGTCATCTTTTTCTTTATTTACATCTTGAATCTGTTTCAGAATTTGGGACTTGTAGTACTCATCAGTGTGGACAGGAACCTCCATACTCCCATGTATAGTTTCTTGCGCCACTTATCATTCCTTGACATCTGCTACACTTCAACAATCATGATAAGGATGCTGAAAGACTTGGCCTCATATAATACGTCCATATCAGTAGCTGGATGTGAACTTCAGATACTGTCCTATATTGGGTTTGGAGTAACTCAGTGTTTTATTCTGGCAGCCATGTCCTGTGACAGATATGTGGCCGTATGCCACCCACTGACCTACCTTCAAATAATGAGCAGGCGGACCATCCTGATCCTACTCGTGTTCTCCTACTTAGGAGGCTTGGTCATTGGCTCTGTTCAGACCGGCTTCTCACACTTCCATCTAGACTTCTGTGAAGAACGCCCATATATTTACCACTACTACTGTGACATTATTGCCCTGATTCAGATTTCCTGTGGTGACACCAGACTCAATCAAATGCTCGTCTTCTCCTTAGCAGGTTTTTCTGAGTTCTCATCTCTATTGGTGATCCTCGTGTCCTATATGTATATTTTTGTATCTGTCTTACGTTCTTCTCTAGGATGCAGGAAGGCCTTCTCTACTTGTGCTTCTCATTTGATGGTGGTGACTATATCTTACGTAACAGTCATGTTTATATACCTCAGACCTTCATCTGCCTACAGCCCAGAGAAAGGCAAAGTGATTTCTGTATTTGTCACTATAGTCATTCCTTTTCTGAATCCTTTAATATACAGCCTGAGGAACCGTGACGTAAAAACTTCTGCCAAAAAAATGGGAATTTCCTTACTAAAGAAAGTGGGAATATTTGGTATACAGTGACAGTTATATTGTGTCACTTCATCTTTAAAGCATGCATACTTACATATTTGATTGCCTTATTTGCCAATTAAATTATTATTTTCAGTAGAGAAAATTAAGTGAAATTTTTCCTACTGCTCAACCATCTGCTCAACCATCTCATATGCTGGCCACAATGTTTTCTCCATTTCAAATATTCTCAGCTTGTAGCCCGGTAGTGGTTAATGCTTCCCCCAGCCGGGAGGGTTAGTGTTAATTGTTTTTCCCAGGTTTTTCATGTGGGTTCTCTTGGTTTCCGACCCCTTGGTCCTGTGTACTATAAAAGGGATGGAGGCCCGGACTCAGGGGGGGGTCTGTTGGCTTTCGGTCTGTCTTAGAAGTTCTGGACCATGTCGCAGACCAGTTCGTTGCCATTGCCTGAATTTTGGATTCCCAGTGCGATGCCGAGATTTGAGTTCTCGCTACCTGTTAGAATATTATTTTAAATTCATAATTCGGCACTTATAGGTCTTATGTTATATTCATGGCAAGCTTGCAAAATATCTTTGGTTTTATGATTAGTCATAATAAATAGTATGTGTGCATGACCTTGATTAAATGTTCAGTGAAACATATCCTCATCTGAAGCTGAGTTAGTAATACATTTTTAGTGTAGCCAATTTGAGTATGACATATATGGTATCTTAAATGTCATGAGAAGTCAAAAATAGACACGTGTCTACGTAGCTAAAGGAATAATATAATAAAAGTAAAGAGAATAGCATTTAGAATGATAGTTATTTCTAGCTGCTTCAGTTCTGAGGAATATTGTGTCCGATCATTTGATACAAGGATGTGTAAATGTGACATGAATGATGTTTTGAATGTATTAAATTAATTTGATATGTACCTTGTTCTGTAACACTTTACTTAATAAAGACCAACCTTGTTATTAAAAAATTAATTTGATATGATTAATCATAATTCAGGGGGGTTTGTTAGAATATTATTTCAAATTCATAATTCTGCACTTATAGGTGTTATATTATATTCATGGCAAGCTTGCAAAACATATTTGGTTTTATGATTAGTCATAATAAATAGTATGTGTGAATGACCTAAAGGAAGTGGGAAGATTTGGTATACATTGACAGTTATATTGTGTCGCTTCATCTTTAAAGCATGCATACTTACATATTTGATTGCCTTATTTGCCAATTAAATAATTGTTTTCAGTAGAGAAAATTTAGTAAAATTGTTCCTACTGCTCAACCACCTCATATGCTGGCCACAATGTTTTCTCCATTTCAAATGTTCTCAGCTTGTAGCCGGGTAGTGGTTAATGCTGCCCCCAGCCGGGAGGGTTAGTGTTAATTGTGTTTCCCAGGTTTTTCATGTGGGTTCTCTTGGTTTCCAACCCCTTGGTCCTGTGTACTATAAAAGGGATGGAGGCCCTGACAGAGGGGGGCTGTTGGCTTTCGGTCTGTCTTAGAAGTTCTGGACCATGTCGCAGACCAGTTCGTTGCCAAGTATGGACTCTTTTCTGTGCAAGTATGCTGGGGCAGCCACAAGCCTGAAGTTAGGGTCTAGGGATGTTAGGAAAAAGACTACACTTTATGTTGAACCGTTACCCATGTCTATCATCATGTTAATCTATTCAAGCAAAGCATTTGTCTTTGCCTGGCCTGAAGTTACTCAAGGGATGTAATGCAAGTAAATGGAACATGTAGTTACAGCTCGGGTCACTATTAGGGATGAGGTTCGTGTTCGAGACGCGCCGAATTCGAGTGGAACGTCACGGCCCATAATTCACTGTGGCATCGCAGTGCATTGCTGGCTGATGATTGGCCAAGCATGCACAATGACCTGCATGCTTGGCCAATCACAGCGCCTTCATCGAAGAGAGCCATAATTGGCCACAGGCAGGATGCCGGTGGCCAATTACGGCTCAGGGGGTTTAGTACACGCCCCACACTATATAAGGCCGCCTGCGCGGCGGCCTTGCGTAGTGTGTTGCGACTCATAGAGAGAGATAGACGGAGAGACAGTGTCTTAATTTCCTTTGAAGCTATTGCAGTTACAGTCGGTGTATTGTGCCACCTGCACAGTGTACACCTGAAGCTACCCCAAGTGCTGGTGTTGTTCTGGTTCTATACCACAGGCAGCTGCAGCGGTTACAGTCGGTTTATTGTGCCACCTGCACAGTGTACACCTGAAGCTACCCCAATTGCTCGTGTTTTTCTGGTCCTATACCACAGGCAGCTGTAGCGGTTACAGTCGGTGTATTGTGCCACCTGGACAGTGTACACCTGAAGCTGCCCCAATTGCTCGTGTTGTTCTCCTGCGACGTGGCTCCAAAACTAAATTGTCGTCCATTTTTTCCCACAAATAGAGCTTTCTTTTGGTGGTATTTGATCACCTCTGCGGTTTTTATTTTTTGCGCTATAAACAAAAATACAGTGACAATTTAGAAAAAAATGCAATATTTTTTACTTTTTGCTATAATAAATATCCCCAAAAAATATATAAAAAAACGTTTTTTTTCCCTCAGTTTAGGCCGATACGTATTCTTCTACATATTTTTGGTAAAAAAAAAAAAAACGCAATTAGCGATTATTGATTGGTTTGCGCAAAAGTTATAGCGTTTACAAAATAGGGGATAGTTTTATAGCATTTTTATAAATTTTTTTTTTTTTTTACTAGTAATGGCGGTGATCAGCGATTTTTATTGTGACTGCGACATTATGGCGAACACATCGGACATTTTTGACACATTTTTGGGACCATTGTCATTCATACAACAATCAGTGCTATTTAAATGCACTGATTCCTGTGTAAATGACACTGGCAGTGAAGGAGTTAACCACTAGGGGGCGGGGAGGGGTTAAGTGAGCCCTGTGTGTGTGTTTTCTAACTGTCTGGGGGCGTGGCTTGGCGTGTGACATCACTGATCGTCTTTCCCTATGACAGGGAACAGACGATCAGTGACAGTGTCACTAGGAAGCACGGGGAGAGGTTTGTTTACACATACCTCTCCCCGTTCTTCAGCTCTGTGACCCGATCGCGGGACACCAGCGGCGATCGGGTCCGCTGGTCCCGCGGCCGTGGTCACGGAGCTCAGGACGGAGCTCAGGCGGTCCTTAAGCGGTTAATGAGTCCCTAAAAATTAAATACAATGGCTTTGAAATTACAGAGCTCAATTCTTTTAGGATCCGTGGGTGGATGCCATCTGGTCCAGGTGCTTTATCCACCTTTATTCTGTCTAAATATTTCTGGACCATATCACTTTTGAGCCATTGTGGATCGTTCGGGGCTGTGTCAATACCACCCCCATTGTGGACATGAGCTCCCCCATGCTCCTTTGTATACACAGAGCTGAAGAAAGTATTTAATAAATTAGCCTTCTCTTTGTCCCCAGTCACCCACTCTAGATTATTGTGTAAAGGGCCTACATGCTCAGACCTGACCTTTTTACTATTAATATATTTGAAGATTTTTTTGGGGTTTGTCCTACTATCTTTTGCAATCTGTCGTTCGTTTTGAACTTTTGCATCCTTGATTTCCTTTTTACATATTCTGTTAAATTCTTTGTAACATTTAAACAACACTAGTGTTCCTTCATTTGTATATTTTTTAAAAGCTCTTTTCTTATAGTTTATAGCTTTTTTAACTTTGACCGTGAGCCACATAGGTTTTATTTTAAGCCTTTTAAACGTATTGCCCATGGGAATATACTTTGCAGTGAGTTCACAAACAGTCTTTTTGAAGAATTCCCATTTCTGTTCTGTGCTCATTGATGCCAATATTCCCTCCCAGTCCAAGTCCTGGAGAGCAGCCCTCATCCTTGGAAAATTTGCTCTCTTGAAGTTGAGCGTTTTTATCTTTCCCGTATGTATTTCTTGCTTACAGCTAACATCAAATGAAATCATGTTATTACCACTGCTACCCAGGTGTTCCTTTATCTGAACATTAGTAATACGCTCTGCATGGTTTGAGATTACCAGATCCAGCAGAGCATCACTCCTAGTTGGGGCCTCAATAAACTGGACCATAAAATTGTCCTGTAATAGGTTTATACATTTTTGCCCTTTAACTGTCCCAGCAGTGCCATTACTCCACTCAATTTCTGGGTAGTTAAAATCTCCCATTATTATCACCGTCCCAGCCCTTGCAGCCCTTTCTATTTGTGCAAGGAGCTGAGTCTGCACCTCCTCATTAACATTGGTTGGTCTATAACAAACTCCAATGATTAACTTTGAACTACGCACATCTGTATGCAGTTCCACCCATAATGCTTCAGACTCATCACACTCTCCATCAACCAGGTCCTCTTTCACACTTTGCTTTGAGACCACTTCTCACATAGAGACAGACCCCGCCACCTTTCCTTTTTACCCTGTCTCTCCGAAAGAGTGCATAGCCAGGAATATTAATAGCCCAGTCATGTGAAGATTGAAGCTAAGTTTCAGCAATACCGATTACATCATAGCTCTCCTCATGCACCAGAGCTTCCAACTCACCTATTTTGCTTGGCAGACTTCTGGCATTGGTGAACGAACACTTTAATGCATTACTACATTTTGCTCTGATATTTTTCATATAATTTTTAGTAGTTTCCATTCCAGAACCTCCACTCACAACATCAGATTCTGAAAAGTGAATTTTACTAATTTTTGCAACACAATGTTTCCAAAACAAAATCAGCACCCCCACCCCAAAAAATTTATGTTTCGTCAGTTCCAGTTTCTGTCTTTTTTTTACTGGCTTCTACAAGCATCTGATCACACCGATCTTTGTGTGATCAGATGCTTTGAAGGCCAGAGAAGAGATCTGGGGTCCAATAGACCCCAGATGTATCAGTAAAGAGCAGTGGGAACAGTTTGGGGACGGCCCCTTCTTGTTCCAACATGACTGCGCACCAGTGCACAAAGCAAGGTCCACAAAGATATGGACAAGCGAGTTTGGGGTGGAGGAACTTGACTGACCTGCACAGATCCTGACCTCAACCCGATAGAACACTGTGACAGGAGTCACTGTTGGGCACAGGGTGACCAAGAAAAGAATGAACCCTGAGAATATGATTGGATTACTTCAAATGGGACAGTAATATTTATCCACAATATCTTCCAGGATATATGTAAAGACTATTCTTGGTTTGTTTGATTCTGAACTCAACATGTTAGTTGAGAGAGCTGATCACATTGGCCTCTAGAACTGGGTAAGAGCCGGACAGTCTACTCCTACTGTAGTTTGTTGCCTGCTGGGCTGAAGAGGGGGAGGAGATCACTGTTCGTATTGTTAATTATAATTAGCTCCTGCTATTGTGAGAGGGTGTCCTGTTTTTATACTAATGTGTGAAGCTAGGTGACCACAAGTCTGTCCTAAAGGTTATGTCTCTGAGTCACCTAGTCTGGGTAAATGATTTAGTAAATTAGCTCATGTTAATTAGGTTTCTGGTTACAGTTGTATTGTTAGAGTAATATGAGCAGGAGGTAGGAACCTCCTCTTTAACTGTATATAAAGACTTGTAATTTTGGTTCTAATAAAGAGTCTGATTCCTGTTTGACCCTCCATACAGAGCCTCGTCTCGTACTTGGGGGGAAGAATTATTCGTATGGGTTTCTTATTCGGCTGATTGGAGTGTTCGGTAGCTGCCTTTGTGTTCGGAAATGGAATGTCCTAAACGTCTTTAACCCCTTTCATACTCGGGGTGTCGTTACAAACACCTTTGGAATGCATTAGAGTGGACACTGTGAGCCAGGCCTTCTTGTCCAACAATCAGTGCCTGACCTCAGAAATGGACTTCTGGAAGAATGGTCAAACATTCCCATAGACACCCTCCTAAACCTTGTGGAAAGCCTTCCCAGAGGAGTTGAAGCTGTTAATAGCTGCAAAGGGTGGGCCAACTCAATATTGAACCCTACGGACTAAGACTGGGATGCCATTAAAGTTCATGTGTGTGTGTGTGAAGGTAGGCGTCCCAATACTTTCAATACAATATAGTGTATATGTGAGAAGTGTCAACCACCCAGGCCAGTTCTAAGTAATGACAATGTTATCACACAATGTCCATGAACAATGTAGAGGTGTGATAGCTGAATGGGTTGCAGTGGGAATTCCCCTTTGTATAATAACTATACAATCTCCTTTGGGAATTTTAACTGTTTAATGATCTGTTTGCCAATAAAAGAAAAAGTAAGATGAGATGTTACAGATCTGCCATCTGCTCCCCTAATAATGAGTCCCGGATGGTTCTCCTTTTTATTATAAAGCCACAGAATTTTCACCATCCGTGTATAATGGCAAGCACTTAGTCCATTTACCAAGCAAACGCAACAAAGGGGCACCTATGCAGAGATGTATAGCAAGGAACCATCAAAGAGCAGGTATGATCCCACAGGACCCAATGTGTGGGGGGGTTTAACCACTTCAGTACCGTTCGGGGGGGGGGGGGGTGGGGGGTTTGAAATGGTTATACTGCGATGATGCCTGCAGCTACAGTCATCATCCAGGTTTTTTTTTTTTTTTTTTTAGCCGGCGATGTTTTTTTTTTTTTTTTTGTTCAGCCCACTGAGTCGAAAAAAAAATGTATGTGTACCAGGCTTAGGTGACAGCAGGCACAGGTAGCTTGTACCGAGTTATACTGTTTTTTTTTAAGTATATACTGTACATCTCTTCTATCTGTTGTTCTCCGAGTGAAATGTTTTGTTCCCTAACCATATAATAGCTGGTTATTTACATTTACCACTGAATATACAGCGCCTTGAAAAAGTATTCATACCCCTTGAAATGTTCCACATTTTGTCATGTTAACAACCAAAAACGTAAACGTATTTTATTGGGATTTTATGTGATGGACCAACACAAAGTGGCACATAATTGTGAAGTGGAAGGAAAATAATAAATGGTTTTCAACATTTGTTACAAATACAGTATCTCACAAAAGTGAGTACACCCCTCACATTTATGTATATATTTTATTCTATTGTTTTCATGTGACAACACTGAAGAAATGACACTTGGCTACAATGTAAAGTAGTGAGTGTACAGCTTGTATAATGGTGTAAATTTGCTGTCCCCTCAAAATAACTCAACACACAGCCATTAATGTCTAAACCGCTGGTAACAAAAGTGAGTACACCCCTAAGTGAAAATGTCCAAATTGGGCCTAATTATCCATTTTACCTCCCCGGTGTCATGTGACTAGTTAGTATTACAAGGTCTCAGGTGTGAATGGGGAGCAGGTGTGTTAAATTTGGTGTTATCGCTCTCACTCTCTCATACTGGTCACTGGAAGTTCAACATGGAGCCTCATGGCAAAGAATTCTCAGAATCTAAAGAAAATAATTGTTGCTCTACATAAAGATGGCCTAGACTATAAGATTGCCAAGACCCTTAAACTGAGCTGCAGCACGGTGGCCAAGACCATACAGTGGTATAACAGGACAGGTTCCACTCAGAACAGGCCTCACCATTGTCCACCAAAGAAGTTGAGGTCACGTGCTCAGCGTCATATCCAGAGGTTGTCTTTGGGAAATAGACGTATGAGTGCTGCCAGCATTGCTGCAGAAGGGGTGGGGGGGGGGTGGGGGGTCAGCCTGTCAGTGCTCAGACCATACGCCGCACACGGCATCAAGTTGGTCTGCATGGCTGTCATCCCAGAAGGAAGCCTCTTCTAAAGATGATGTACAAGAAAGTCCTCAAACAGTTTGTTGAAGACAAGCAGACTAAGGACACGGATTACTGGAACCATGTCCTGTGGTCTGATGAGACCAGGATAAACGTATTTAGTTCAGATGGTGTCAAGCCCGTGTGGCGGCAACCAGGTGAGGAGGACAAAGACAAGTGTGTCTTGTCTACAGTCGAGAATGGTGTAATGAGTGTCATGGTCTGGGGCTGCACTGGGGAGCTACAGTTCATTGAGGGAACCATGAATGCCAACATGTACTGTGACATACTGAAGCAGAGCATGATCCCCTCCCTTCAGAGACTGGGCCGCAGGTCGGTATTCTAACATTATAAGGATCCCAAACACACCTCCAAGAAGACCACTGCCTTGCTAAAGAAGCTGAGGGTGAATGTGATTGACTGGCCAAGCATGTCTCCAGACCTAAACCCTATTGAGCATCTGTGGGACATCCTCGAACGGAAGGTGGAGGAGCACAAGGTCTCTAACATCCACCAGCTCCGTGATGTCGTCATGGAGGAGGGGAAGAGGACTCCAGTGGTGACCTGTGAAGCTCTGGTGACCTCCATGCCCAAGAGGGTTAAGGCAGTGCTGGAAAATAATGGTGGCCACACAAAATATTAACACTTTGTGCCCAATTTTGACATTTTCACTTAGGGGTGTACTCACTTTTTTTGCCAGCGGTTTAGACATTAATGGCTGTGTGCATGGGCGTCTGCAGGTAGGGGCAAGGGGGGTCAAGTGCCCCCCCCTGGAATCAGGGATCGGATATTAAATTAAGCACAGTTGCGTCTCTATTAAGGTGCTGCACCCGGGCACCACCCGCCGTGGGGTGACACCATTAAGGTGCTGTCAAGCCCCATCAGTGTAGTGTGACTGTGACGGACCTCGTACCCAAGATGTCCGCCGTAAATGCTTCCTCCGTCCGGTACCACACAATCCAAGACCCTTTTAGCCCACCCTGTCACCAGACAACACCAGTGTAGGCTACATCAGGAATGAATCTTTATTTGAAATGTCACACTTATATACAGTTGACAGATGACTAAAGCCTAACCTAATTAGCATGAGCTAATTATCTTAATCAACACTGGGCTCCATCATTCAATTGCAGGGTTAATTAGCACACACAACAATAGGTGAAATACTCTTACAAGCCAGACAATATTCATTAACACAACAGACAGGTGGCTGGAGTTCATGAGTCATGACATTAGCGTCTCTTGCTAATATGCCAAATACACATACAGATTCTATGTGTATTGGGACGCCAGCATGGACCTGAATCCAAGTACCACCAGCTCAGGGGTCCCAGGCTTGCAGCTCAAAGAGCACTGTTCCCCCAAATGCCAGGGCCCATAATCGCAAGGTAATAGGCTCGCATTCAGTCCCCTCCAACAGCCTGTGTCCCAGCTAGGTCTGTCACATTTCTCCCCTTTCGGCAGGAGACTAACACAGTAGGAGACCCCAGACGGGTTGACTCCGAAGTTAGTCAGTGGTTCCAGTCCTCTAATGCCTGTACCCACACAGTACCCCAAACAAACTGTTCCAAACAGAGCACGACTCACCCAGCCAACTTCTGCCTCTCTCATAGAACATATCTGCCGCTGGGGAGAGGCCTGGACTGGCCCTTCTCCCTGGAGTCTTTTCAGCCGCTGGAGAGAAGACAGGGTGACTGGGATCACTCCATCATGCTGTTGGGGATCTGGGCCGACAGCCCAGCATCCCTGAGGTATACAGGTGGGGACTGCAGTCCCATCCCCCTTTACAGGAAATCTGCCCTCTGTTAGTTGTGGGCAGAGGCCAGCAGCACTTTGTTCCATTGCCAGCAGTTCAGCTGGGTGTAGGAGCTTCCCTACATCATCTCCTCCAGCTAACTGTTGGGGTGAGAGGCCGACTGCCCCAGCTCCCTGGAACTCCGCAGCTGTTGCTGGTGCTGGACAGGGGTGGGCAGCACTCTGCCCTGTTGTCAGCACTTCTGCTGGGGACTCCACATCCTCCGCTCTGGTTAACCGTTGGGGCAGGAGGCTGGCTTCCTCCACTCCCAAATTGTGTAGCTGCCATTGGGAAGGGGAGCCGGCTGCTTCCTTTTCCATTCCCTCATCTGGCTGCTGGGATGACATGTCTGTGGTATTGTCTCCCAGGTGCACGGATCTTTGCTGGGGAGGAAAGACCGCTTTCTCCCCCCTGGCCGACTGTTGAGGAGGGACAACAAACACCTCCTCTCCCTTCTCCCCCTGTATCTGCTGCTGGGAAGTGATCGCCATCTTCTCACCCTGAGCCTCCAAAACTGACACAGGTGTGGGGCAGAGGTCTTGGACCCTCTGTCCGGTGACCAGCGCTTCAGCTGGGGAAGTTCCTTGTAACTCCCCAGATACTGCTGTAGATGCTGGGCAGAAGTTAGCAGAGCTCTGCCCTGTTGTCAGCACTTCAGGTTTGGGGACGGCAATCTCCAGAGTTTCCACTGCCGATTCTCTTGCATGCTGCTGGACAGGCATATTCCTCCATCCAACCTCGTTTTGTTCAGTAACAGGTTTGTCAAGGTCAGTCAGCACTTGCTGCATCCGCCATAAGACCTCCGCGTCCATAGCTGCGGGGGCAGGTGGGCAAAGCACTCTGTTACTATGCCACATTGCTGACTCTTCAGCCAGGATTTCAGAGCTGTCTGCTGGTATTTCCTGATAGTCCCAGGCAAAGGGAGCCCCACCCTGCTGCTGAGCAGAGTCTAGCAGCTGTATGTAGGCAATCTCCAGCTCCCATTCCTGAGCGGCCAGGAACTCCAAATCTTCCTGTGCCCAGAGCACTTCCGAGACGTTCAATCTTTGCTCTCTGTGCTCCATTATTTCCTCCAAATGCCACTCCAGATCACTCCCAAAGTCGGGGTCCTCGGACAGCCTCCAGTACAACAATCCCAGGCCATTATAATCAAAGCCTTCCGTGGGCCTGTCATCCGCTGTCCACGGGCACACTTGGGCTACATACCACCGGAGGGCTCTGTAGCTATCGTCCAAACGCATTTCTGCCCGGATCAGCCTGCTTAACTCAGCTGTCCACTCCTGCTTCGGTTGTTCCCCCAATAACAACATTCGTACTTCATACTGCGACCAGTACCTTACATGGATGGAGGGGAGAACTTTTCCCTGGTGTCGCTGCTCACAGGCTAGCGCTTCTTTCCAGAGTTGTAGGCGAACAGAATCATACCATCCCAGCAGGACCTGCACCGATACTGGTCCTCTGTGCTGTATCCGCATCTCTCGCAACCTCCTTCCGAATTCCTCTTCCATGACGTATCTGTACCTCTGCTATCCGGGCCTTGGATCCAGGTGATGGTTTGGATGTGTTCACGACAAGGAAGCACGATCCCACCGCTGCCAGCCAATTGTGACGGACCTCGTACCCAAGATGTCCGCCGTAAATGCTTCCTCCGTCCGGTACCACACAATCCAAGACCCTTTTAGCCCACCCTGTCACCAGACAACACCAGTGTAGGCTACATCAGGAATGAATCTTTATTTGAAATGTCACACTTATATACAGTTGACAGATGACTAAAGCCTAACCTAATTAGCATGAGCTAATTATCTTAATCAACACTGGGCTCCATCATTCAATTGCAGGGTTAATTAGCACACACAACAATAGGTGAAATACTCTTACAAGCCAGACAATATTCATTAACACAACAGACAGGTGGCTGGAGTTCATGAGTCATGACATTAGCGTCTCTTGCTAATATGCCAAATACACATACAGATTCTATGTGTATTGGGACGCCAGCATGGACCTGAATCCAAGTACCACCAGCTCAGGGGTCCCAGGCTTGCAGCTCAAAGAGCACTGTTCCCCCCAAATGCCAGGGCCCATAATCGCAAGGTAATAGGCTCGCATTCAGTCCCCTCCAACAGCCTGTGTCCCAGCTAGGTCTGTCACATTTCTCCCCTTTCGGCAGGAGACTAACACAGTAGGAGACCCCAGACGGGTTGACTCCGAAGTTAGTCAGTGGTTCCAGTCCTCTAATGCCTGTACCCACACAGTACCCCAAACAAACTGTTCCAAACAGAGCACGACTCACCCAGCCAACTTCTGCCTCTCTCATAGAACATATCTGCCGCTGGGGAGAGGCCTGGACTGGCCCTTCTCCCTGGAGTCTTTTCAGCCGCTGGAGAGAAGACAGGGTGACTGGGATCACTCCATCATGCTGTTGGGGATCTGGGCCGACAGCCCAGCATCCCTGAGGTATACAGGTGGGGACTGCAGTCCCATCCCCCTTTACAGGAAATCTGCCCTCTGTTAGTTGTGGGCAGAGGCCAGCAGCACTTTGTTCCATTGCCAGCAGTTCAGCTGGGTGTAGGAGCTTCCCTACATCATCTCCTCCAGCTAACTGTTGGGGTGAGAGGCCGACTGCCCCAGCTCCCTGGAACTCCGCAGCTGTTGCTGGTGCTGGACAGGGGTGGGCAGCACTCTGCCCTGTTGTCAGCACTTCTGCTGGGGACTCCACATCCTCCGCTCTGGTTAACCGTTGGGGCAGGAGGCTGGCTTCCTCCACTCCCAAATTGTGTAGCTGCCATTGGGAAGGGGAGCCGGCTGCTTCCTTTTCCATTCCCTCATCTGGCTGCTGGGATGACATGTCTGTGGTATTGTCTCCCAGGTGCACGGATCTTTGCTGGGGAGGAAAGACCGCTTTCTCCCCCCTGGCCGACTGTTGAGGAGGGACAACAAACACCTCCTCTCCCTTCTCCCCCTGTATCTGCTGCTGGGAAGTGATCGCCATCTTCTCACCCTGAGCCTCCAAAACTGACACAGGTGTGGGGCAGAGGTCTTGGACCCTCTGTCCGGTGACCAGCGCTTCAGCTGGGGAAGTTCCTTGTAACTCCCCAGATACTGCTGTAGATGCTGGGCAGAAGTTAGCAGAGCTCTGCCCTGTTGTCAGCACTTCAGGTTTGGGGACGGCAATCTCCAGAGTTTCCACTGCCGATTCTCTTGCATGCTGCTGGACAGGCATATTCCTCCATCCAACCTCGTTTTGTTCAGTAACAGGTTTGTCAAGGTCAGTCAGCACTTGCTGCATCCGCCATAAGACCTCCGCGTCCATAGCTGCGGGGGCAGGTGGGCAAAGCACTCTGTTACTATGCCACATTGCTGACTCTTCAGCCAGGATTTCAGAGCTGTCTGCTGGTATTTCCTGATAGTCCCAGGCAAAGGGAGCCCCACCCTGCTGCTGAGCAGAGTCTAGCAGCTGTATGTAGGCAATCTCCAGCTCCCATTCCTGAGCGGCCAGGAACTCCAAATCTTCCTGTGCCCAGAGCACTTCCGAGACGTTCAATCTTTGCTCTCTGTGCTCCATTATTTCCTCCAAATGCCACTCCAGATCACTCCCAAAGTCGGGGTCCTCGGACAGCCTCCAGTACAACAATCCCAGGCCATTATAATCAAAGCCTTCCGTGGGCCTGTCATCCGCTGTCCACGGGCACACTTGGGCTACATACCACCGGAGGGCTCTGTAGCTATCGTCCAAACGCATTTCTGCCCGGATCAGCCTGCTTAACTCAGCTGTCCACTCCTGCTTCGGTTGTTCCCCCAATAACAACATTCGTACTTCATACTGCGACCAGTACCTTACATGGATGGAGGGGAGAACTTTTCCCTGGTGTCGCTGCTCACAGGCTAGCGCTTCTTTCCAGAGTTGTAGGCGAACAGAATCATACCATCCCAGCAGGACCTGCACCGATACTGGTCCTCTGTGCTGTATCCGCATCTCTCGCAACCTCCTTCCGAATTCCTCTTCCATGACGTATCTGTACCTCTGCTATCCGGGCCTTGGATCCAGGTGATGGTTTGGATGTGTTCACGACAAGGAAGCACGATCCCACCGCTGCCAGCCAATTGTGACGGACCTCGTACCCAAGATGTCCGCCGTAAATGCTTCCTCCGTCCGGTACCACACAATCCAAGACCCTTTTAGCCCACCCTGTCACCAGACAACACCAGTGTAGGCTACATCAGGAATGAATCTTTATTTGAAATGTCACACTTATATACAGTTGACAGATGACTAAAGCCTAACCTAATTAGCATGAGCTAATTATCTTAATCAACACTGGGCTCCATCATTCAATTGCAGGGTTAATTAGCACACACAACAATAGGTGAAATACTCTTACAAGCCAGACAATATTCATTAACACAACAGACAGGTGGCTGGAGTTCATGAGTCATGACATTAGCGTCTCTTGCTAATATGCCAAATACACATACAGATTCTATGTGTATTGGGACGCCAGCATGGACCTGAATCCAAGTACCACCAGCTCAGGGGTCCCAGGCTTGCAGCTCAAAGAGCACTGTTCCCCCAAATGCCAGGGCCCATAATCGCAAGGTAATAGGCTCGCATTCAGTCCCCTCCAACAGCCTGTGTCCCAGCTAGGTCTGTCACAGTGACTTTGGACTCTTTTCCCTGCTCAGTCCAGCAGAGAACTCAGCGGTGTTGTGACAGAAGAAAGGCGAGCTGTGGGCTGTCACAGGTTTCCCCACCCATTCTCCTGTCAGGGAGAAGAGACGGCGGCTCTCACCAGCTTCCCCGCCCAGCTTCCTGCCCGCTCCGTTCCTAGGAGAGGCAAGCTTCATGGTACATGTAGTCCCAAAAGATTGGCGGCCCCATTTTCCACAGGGAGGAGGCTGCATCTCGATCAAAAGAGAGATTGAGAGACTGCAGCCTGGAAAAAAGCTGAGGGAGAGAGCGCTACAGGACAAAGAACAAGGAGTCACGAGAGAGCCACGCTGCCCAGCGCTACAAGAGAGAGCCACGCTGGCCAGCACCACCAAAGAGAGAAAGACTGAGCCACTACCAGGATACAGACATGCTACACTACTGAACAGTGTCGCCCTCAGGGAACCCAGAGTGAGCGATCGTCCAGCCGGAGGGATCACTGCTGTGGTTTCGCTGGGTCTGGTAAGAGGGCCTGTTGGCCATTATCCATTACTTATCCTAGGGACTGTACTACGTCTGCAGTCTCTGACCATAATAATGTGATAATAACATTGTCGAAAAGGGGCGGTGCATGGGTGACCCTAAAATGATGCCCCCCCCTGAAAAAAGTTCTGCGGACGCCCATGGCTGTGTGTTGAGTTATTTTGAGGGGACAGCAAATTTACACTGTTATACAAGCTGTACACTCACTACTTTACATTGTAGACAAGTGTGGGGGGTACATTTGTATGGCGCCCCCCGGATTCAATACTTTGTAGAACCCCCTTTCTCTGCAATTACAGCTACAAGTCTTTTTGGGGATGTCTCTACCAGCTTTGCACATCTGGAGAGGGACATTTTTGCCCATTCTTCTTTGCAAAATAGCTCAAGCTCTGTCAGAGTGGATGGAGAGTGTCTATGAACAGCAATTTTCTTGCCACAGATTCTTAACTGGATTCAGGTCTGTATTTTGACTGGGCCATTCTAACACATGAATATGCTTTGATCTAAACCATTCCATTGTAGCTCTGGCTGTATGTTTCGGGTCGTTGTCCTGCTGGAAGCTGAACCTCCGCCCCAGTCTCAAGTCTTTTGCAGACTCTAACAGGTTTTCTTCTAAGATTGCCCTGTATTTGGCTCCATCCATCTTCCAATCAACTCTGACCAGCTTCCCTGTCCCTGCTGAAGAAAAGCATCCCCACCACATGATGCTGCCACCACCATGTTTCACGGTGGAGATGGTGTGTTCAGGGTGATGTGCAGTGTTAGTTTTCCACCACACATAGTGTTTTGCTTTTAGGCCAAAAAGTTAAATGTTGGTCTCATCTGACCAGATCACCTTCTTACACATGTTTGCTGTGTCCCCCATATGGCTCCTCGTAAACTCCAAACAGGACTTTGTAGCGGCCATAACCCACAGAGGGGCGGCCTAGACTTTTTGGCTTAACGGTTACCTCCGCTTGGCTTGTCGGCGAATGTCCAGGGGTTCCCAGGGTTAGTACCCAACAACTTCGGATGCTGACACAGTAAAAGTCCTTTTGAAGGTTTTTATTTCAGCAGTGGTAACATCCAACATAACACAGCCTCAGATAGGAATGGAGGGCACGGGTGAAGAAACTCGGGCACCTTGAACTGTTGACATCCACAGAATGTCTCTAATCAAACCCAGAGAGTGTATTAACCTGGCATACAAAGGACATCATGGTCATACTTCCGACCAAAGGAAGTATCAACCTGCTTCCATCTCCTCTGATCACATATGGGTGATTTAGCCTCAAATGCGACAAGATAGAATATCCAATCAGTAAGCCCATTGATGCCACCAAACATACAGACCAAGTCCGCACTTCTGTATATGGGATCATACAGCCTAACACCTTTCACCATCCAAACTGGTACAGCCCATCCAGGCATCCGACCACCACTTTGGATTAGTGTAAGCGACGTGTTGTGACAGAGTCTTACTGAGCGGTGATGCTAACTCATCAGGCCACTGCCCTTTATACAGAGATTTCACAATCAGCTTGATGCTGGTTGACACTTCCGCCTGCCACTGCGTGTACGCCAGAGCCCATGACCAATTTCTATCCTGTACCCTCACCCCCTCCACCAACCTCTCAACATCGTTCACCAAATCTGGAGACCCTGGGTATTTTGTGAATGTTATTAAGGACGCCACCAATCTCTCTGAGTAACAAAGTCCCGCTCAAGCTATGGCTGAGAGTTTGTTCCTCAGGATACCGATGTCTACTCCATTACCAACACCCATCCCAGCTCCTATTCCCCCAATATAGTGCTGAATACACGCCTCCTCCTATGGTTACTCCTCAGAGATAAGCATCCTGCATGCACCTTATTCTGTGCCCGCACATCTCTGGGAGTAAGTCACTGGTACGATGACAGCACTTGATTCAGCGTATACTCAGCACATATAGGGTAATAGGTTTTATCAACCACTGTGAGATGTTGCAGCGCCATGTGGTGAAGGCATACTGTACCCTGGTAGTCAGCGTTTGTTCCCTTTATCTATCGGAGCATGCTCCTGTGTGTATACACTGGCATTCCCTGTGCAGGGTTTCAACTTCTCAGGTGAGACCTCAACCAGGCGCATCTCCCCATACAAGGAAATGTTCACCCCATTGATGTGTCACCTGACACCCTCTAGTCCGGCCAACAGACACCTTATTATCCATAAGTGCCCGCCTCCTGGGTACCTGCACCATATAAACTCCGTTACGTCAATACATGTCATACATTACACAACTTTTCTTATTTCAACTCCTCCCTCCAACAAAAACATATATATTTTACATTTTCATGTTCTGATGGATTGGATGTGTTATGTTCCTTCCCCCAACCTCCAACCCATTGTACGTATATTAATAACACGTTTGCATTCATCAGGAGAGAGTCCAGCAAAAAAAAAAAATGTTTCAAGTCTTATTGATAGGCACAGTCTTTCAGATTCAGCACCAGATCATCCATGGGAAAAGAAAAAGTGTTAAAGTGAATCTTTTGTTTGTCCCATCTTTCCTGATATTTAGTAGAATAAATTTGGGGCGTGGCATGGCACAGACAAACTGCCAACCAGATGATCATCTGTCATCCATTTTCCAGAACCTTTCCAATCTCGCTCCACCAGGATTCTGGAATTGAAAAACAAGAGCAGAATCAAATTCTTATCCATAATATCTGCTTGCTTATTATATTTACTCCTATTTCCTATTTACTTAGTATTCCTGGCTTCTGCAACTTGATCAAACTATCAAAACAACCCTGACCTCTTTAGGCAGACTCCACTCTAAAATGAATCCGCATGGTATGATCAAAAATTAAAAAAACGAACGTCACTGTTGTTTCTCAAAAATTCTCAATTTAAAAACGCAAAAAGAAAAACAACCAATGCATTTATCTTTATCTTACGATCTATGCACTAATTCCCCTTTCAGGTGGACAAAGGCTAAACCCTTTAGTAAAAGAAAAACCTCCCGCGGCTAGACTGGTTTTCTACCAACTTTGTCTTAAACAAAAAGTATCCAGCTGCTACCTGAGGGCATCGCCCATTACCCCCCTTTCAGGTGGGCTAGCCATAGTGATGTCCCACCTGAACAAAAAAATTAAACTAAATTAACACTAAAATAGATGACTAAACCAATACCCCCAAAAAATTAAAAATCTGGCCATTATCACCCAAGAACCACATGACAAGACAACCACCATACAACAATGACAAACACTCAACTTTTAATTAAAGACATCCATGTATTTTCTCCTGAGAAGAGTACATGTTTCTTTTTTTTATCTGTAAGACAATAAGTTAATGGGAAAAACAACACAAACAAAACATTTGTAACTTCATCACAACATTTGCTACCTCATTTGTAACTCTTTAGTTTTGTCAGATTATTGTTTAAATGTTTTCATTGTTTGCAAACAATTACTAATTAATGAGCTCATGGTACCATGTGATAATCGATTATGCATTTACAATAACCTAACCCCCGTGTTGGTCTCACTTTGATGGACCTGCAATCAAAACACAAATGTTTAGTATCCAAACCTGTTCTCTCCCTGATTTCTGGAAAAGGAACACAAAGACAATGATTAAACACGATTATCATGACAATTGACTTTAAGTGCCCCAAGTCTCTTTTCATTAATTGTACTGCTAGGGGAACACCGAGTTGTAGTATAAACAACTAAACTAAAAAAATAAAAATTACAAACATTAAAACTAAAACAAAAATTAATAAAATAAAAAAAAAATTGAAAAGTGAAAAAAAAATTTAAAAAAACAATATGAAAAAATAATAATTCATAACAAAAAAAATGAAAACATTAAAAATTAAAGTTAAAAAAAATTAATGAAAAATAAAAAAAATAAAAATTAATAATAAAGAAAATTAAAAAAAAAAAATAATAAAAAACTCATAAAAATTAATAAAACATTAACCTTATAAAAAAAATTATAAAAATACTTAAAACCTTATTCATAGGAAGGAAACTTTGATCAGAGTATTTTTAACCTACTTGCAGCTGACTAAGTGCTGCTAGCATTGCTTCCCCCAGTGCTATGTTTGAATAACCATGCGGCTACTTCCATTTTGATTTTATGCAACTGTCCTACATATTGCTTTTCAGTTTGTAGACTCCGTAATTGGGTATTAACGGGGAATTGGGTTTGCATACTATGGGCTCCATGCTTTGGATTGCTACCCCACCTGGCCGAATAACATTCATAATGCCTTGGGGTAGTTTTCAGGTATGATCTTTTTTTGATATCGTTATTCGCCCAACAATACTTTGCGATGTGACCTCCCCTTTTACACAAACAACATTTTAGCTCTGGTTCCCCTGCATAGGCCCTTTTTTTAACATCTTGTGCTGGAAATTCACATTGCTGGATAATATTACTGTGATTGGAATTAACAGACTTTACACTTCCATCGTCTGAGGAGTCATCAGAAGTTTCTATTTCAATTCCTGAATCAATTTCAAGCGCAGATACCACGCTTGTATTTACGTCTCCAACATCGATTCCCATCATCCGCCTTCCTGTATTTCTGCTTAATACGGATACACCTGCCTTTGACCCATATTCGCTATCACTGGACTCTTGACAAAAATCTCGCAGGATATTGACAAAATTTTGGTAGGACCTAGCATTCCTCAGAGCCATTCTAGTGGGATAGCTTACATAACACTTATTGGCCATCGAGTACATGAAACTTGCATCATCCTCCAATAAGTCAGGACAGTTGAAGACTCTCGTATACAATGCAAGATACTCACTGCAGAACAATACTGGGTCAACTCCTCTCCTAAATTTCATTCGTTGCAAATCACTCATACCATTATCACGACTGTCCACAAGACGCTGCAATTCTTTCCTCCGCCCCTCTGCATCTGCTAAATTATCCTTAACCTGTGCCGATAACTGGCCTATCAAAGGTCCTGGTAGCCATGCTTTTAGAAGAGAGCATGCATCGTCATTCTTCAACTGGAATTTATTGATTAGAGCCTCAAACTTATTGGACAGCGTCACTGGCGACTCCAGGGCATTAAATTCACCCAGAATCTGGCATAACGTGAGTCTCTCTTGGATTGTAATCAAACTGTCATTCTGCTTTGACGCTATAGGCGCAATAGTAGACTGTGTTTCCTCACGGCTCTTTTCCTCACTGACTGTGCAGATATCGGCCAATTGGCATGTTGCTTTGTGCTCATTGAGCGATATTATACACTGTTCTTTAATAAGAAGTTGGGAGTGTGCGTTTGCTACTTTCCTTTCTAAAGACATAACCAATTCTTCCATCTCTGATAACTTTATTCGCAATAACTCTACAAGTTTATTCTTCATGACGCAGTCCATGCTGCACCTCTGAAGCTGTTCTCGTAGGTCACCATTTTTTTCTGACAACTCGCCGGCTTTTGCCTGCAATTTGTCAATCTCACTACTGGAGGCTGTTGCAAGCCTTAGAAGTTTTCCACTGATTTCATCTATATCTTCCCCGAGATGTCTCCTTTCTGCTTCCCACTTCTCCCCCATGTGCTCAGATATAACTTTAATTCTGAGCAACACTGCAATCTCATTAGCCAATTTTTCCTTTTTCGCTTTCTTTTTTAGCTGCTTACCCAGTAATCTGCTATTCTGTTGCTGACACTGAGACACTAGTACATTACACTGGCTTTTAAGAGGTTCATCTGCACATGAATGATAACTGGCAGAGGCGTACTTCTTAACATATGTATACACAAGTTCCATTCTCACAAGCACACAATCCACACTTCTATTTGTACTAACGTTCCAACACTGCACTGAGTACTAAACCTAACCCAATTATCGTTAGCTCTTACAACTCACGGGAAACAAATAAAAATAAAAAATAATCGCTCCCATAGCATTTAAGATTCTTCATTCATTATCACTTTTACTTGATATCATTCTAAACAATACAACTTTTGCCTATCCATTGTAAAGACTAACCACACTTATTGTGGCATTATCAGCTGCCTTGTATCTGAGCACTTCTGTCCTGTAGGTTCTATGTGGCTTTTAGGATTGCCACATGCTGTCTGCGGGTGCCATTTGTAGAATTCGCTGCAGTATACAACTAGTTAGCAGGTCTATTAAACCCTGCTAGGCACACTGATATAAAGTTAGTTATGAAAGTACACACACTTCTGCTAGTAAAACACTATCTTATTTATTTCCCAAGAATCAGGAATGCTAACATAAAGTATTAAAAGACATTACAATATCACAAAGCTTACAATCAAATCACATAATACAAGAATATCAAAGGTACTTATCACAAGGCCCTCCATGAAAACCTCAAAATGGCTGCCAAGCCATGAGGCTTGGATAGAATCACCATCAGCTGTGTTCGGAGAGCAAGGCAGAGAGACACAGAGACAGAGTTCTGTGCAACAATTCCTTTTAACAAAACTCACTCATTCAAACTCCCCCCCCTTGCCAATCCTAACTGCACCAATCATCGTTCCCATGACAATCCATGACTGTCCTGCTGCAGTCTGTGCCCCAGGCTATCTTCGTCCTCAATCTATTTGAAGCTTCATGCACACCAGGTGGGCTGAAGATAACTCCTTTTGCTATGCAGATCTTGTTTGGGGCCACATTTCTCAGAGGTGTAGAACTTTAGAAATATAACATTCATGTTTGATTCCAACAAATGCCTACACGCAAAGTTCCGACGCATGCTCGGAAACAATTTGACGCATGCTCAGAAGCATTAAACTTCCCTTTTTATAGAGCAGTCAAACGTTTTTTAAGGCGTGGTGTTATTGACCATCGGAATTTGGTGTGACCGTGTGTAGGCAAGACAGTTTGAGCGAAATTCCATCGGAATTCCGACGGGAAAACCATCAGAGCTTTTTCCGACGAAAATTCCGACCGTGTGTACGCGGCATAATAGTTGTCCTGTGGACAGATTCTCCCACCTGAGCTGTGGATCTCTGCAGCTCCTCCAGAGCTACCATGGACCTCTTGGCTCTTCTCTGATGAATGTTCTCCTTGCCCAGCCAGCCAGTTTAGGTGGACGGCCATGTCTTGGTAGGTTTGCAGTTGTGCCATACTCTTTCCATTTTCAGAAGATGTATTGAACAGAGCTCCGTGAGATGTTCAAAGCTTGGGAGATTTTTTTATAATCTAACCCTGCTTTATACTTCTCCACAACTTTATCCCTGACCTGTCCTATTCTCACCCCTTCATTCACATTCCTGTCCTCACCCCCCCCCCCCTTTACATTCCTGTCCTCATTCCCCTTCTCATTACTGTCCTCACAAACCTGTCCTCACCCCCCCTTCTTTTTATTCACATTCCTGTCCTCACCACCCCCCCCCCCTTTTTACACCCCTGTCCTCACCCCCCTCACATTCCTGTCCTCACCCCCCCTCACATTCCTGTCCTCACCCCCCCTCACATCCCTGTCCTCACCCCCCCTCACATTCCTGTCCTCACCCCCCTCACATTTGTACAAACCAATGCAGAACCAATGCAAAAGATCAGACAACAATACAGAAGTTGACCAAAGGTGGCGGTAAAGAGCAGAAAAACCAAGTGATCTGGTGAAAGTTGGCTGAAAAAGTCCTGCCATGTGTATGCAATACCAACTTGGGGCCAACGCCCTTTGGACAAAAATCCACGGGAAAGTTGGTCCACGGTCCGATCGTGTGTATGAGGCTTTAGACTGATGTGTCTCCCGACATCTATCCAGAACTGTCCTGCCTCCGATGTCAGCTCTAGACTCCTGTTCCTCCCACCGCCCATCCAAAACTGTCCTGCCTCCGATGTCAGCTCAATGACAATGACAGCAGGGAGGGTGACTGAACAGAAGAGCCGGCCCCTAAATGGCGAGACCGCGGCTGGTCCATATGGGACAGTGACTAAGTCCGGATCTGGACCGTGGTCCGCCATTTAGTGATGTCTGCTCCAGGGCCTGTTTGGGTTCTAAGTAATTTTCTAGCAAAAATAAATAAAAAATGCAGATTTTTACATATACAGTATCTCACAAAAGTGAGTACACCCCTCACATCTTTGTAAATATTTTATTCTATCTTTTTATGTGACAACACTGAAGAAATGACACTTGTCTACAATGTAAAGTAGTGAGTGTATAGCTTGTATAACAGTGTAAATTTGCTGTCCCCTCAAAATAACTCAACACACAGCCATTAATGTCTAAACTGCTGGCAACAAAAAAAAGTGAGTACACCCCTACAGTGAACTACAAGTCCCAGTGTCAAGACATCAGCACATAGCCAATATAGAACTACAAGTCCCAGCGTTCCCAGTGTCTAGACAGCAGCATACAGCCATTACGGAACTGCAAGTCCCAAAAGTTCTAAGCTGTGAATTTGAACCTCCTACTAGTTTCCTCTACCATTCACATGTTCGGTCACGCTGCAACTCCCAGCTGTAAGGAATCTGCTGCTGGGATTGACAGCTACTGTACAGTACATGCAGATAGATGCGTCAGTCGAGCCCATACACTGCATTGACCCACTATCAGTGGCCGTAGATGTTCGTGCCTGTTCGCACCACCAGCAATCATCTGAGGTGATTGTGGCTGGATGTACTTTGTGTGTTTCCAGCTGTGAACACCGCAGGTAATTGCTGGCTTTGCAAACAGCCACATACGGTAGGTGTCGATCCCGGAAACAGAAATCAGTAGATTCCTACCACTGGTAAAACACCTGTGCGAATGGTTTTTGCTTTGCTTCAAAAATGATACCCCATGTCGCTTTCCTGGTGCTTCAAATCGTCTCTAAAGCCTCCATAGAAGTCTATGACGACGCTCACTTACAGCACCTGCAGCGTTTGAGGGGCTTTTATTCAGAGTTAGTTTCACTTTTTTTGCAGGTATGAGATATCTAAGGATGCACTGGGAAACCAGCAAGTGAACCCTAAAGACGTCATTGGCAGTCACTTCTGGTTCATGTGTATATATCCTGGGAGTGTCCGGTGCATCCGTCACATCTGGTGTGCATTGTGGAGCAGCAGGATGGTGAGCGGGGTCCAGACTAGACTGGAGCAACTAGCAGACAGCACACATGGTGTGCAACATAGGAGTGCTATAGTGGAAGATGAGAGATAGGACTGAGTGGCAGAGGATCAGCAGAGCTGGGAAACTGGAGCAGAAGAAACTAGCAGATGTCCCACGTGGTGCGCAGCATGGAAGAAATATAGCAGGAGGTAAGTGTGGAAGAAGAGAGAGGAGGATCAGCAAACAAGAGGATCAGCAGAGCGGGGGGTTACTACTGAGTAGGGGATGAGCAGAACTGGGGGTTACTACTGAGCGGGGGATCAGCAGAACTGGGGGTTACTACTGAGTGGGGGACCGGCAGAGCTGGGGGTTACTACTGAGCAGGGGATCAGCAAGAACTGTGGGTTACTAATGAATGGGGGATCGGCAGAGCTGGGGGTTACTACTGAGCAGGGGATCGGCTGAGCTGGGGGTTACTACTGGGCAAGGAATTGGCAGAGCTGGGGGTTACTACTGAGCGGGGGATCGACCGAGCTGGGGGTTACTACTGAGTGGGGGGGGTCAGCAGAGCTGGGGGTTACTACTGAGCAGGGGATTGGCAGAGCTGGGGGTTACTACTGAGCTGGGGATTGGCAGAGCTGGTGGTTACTACTGAGCTGGGGATTGGCAGAGCTGGTGGTTACTACTGAGCGGGGGATTGGCAGAGCAGGGGGTTACTACTGAGCAGGGGATCCGCAGAGCTGGGGGTTACTAATGAGCAGGGGGTTAGCAGAGCTGGGGGTTACTACTGAGCAGGGGGTCGGCAGAGCTGGGGGTTACTACTGAGCGGGGGATTGGCAGAGCTGGTGGTTACTACTGAGCGGGGAATTGGCAGAGCAGGGAGTTACTACTGAGCAGGGGATCGGCAGAGATGGGGGTTACTACTGAGCAGGGGATTGGCAGAGCTGGTGGTTACTACTGAGCTGGGGATTGGCAGAGCTGGTGGTTACTACTGAGCGGGGGATTGGCAGAGCAGGGGGTTACTACTGAGCAGGGGATCGGCAGAGCTGGGGGTTACTAATGAGCAGGGGATCGGCAGAGCTGGGGGTTACTACTGAGCAGGGGGTCGGCAGAGCTGGGGGTTACTACTGAGCGGGGGATTGGCAGAGTTGGTGGTTACTACTGAGCGGGGGATTGGCAGAGCTGGTGGTTACTACTGAGCGGGGTATTGGCAGAGCTGGGGGTTACTACTGAGCAGGGGATCGGCAGAGCTGGGGGTTTCTACTAAGCGAGGGTTCAGTCAAGCTGGGGGTTACTACTGAGCGGGGGTTCAGCATCCCTCTTTACACTTTAAATTCACTTCCCTTTTCCCTAACCACCGCACCTTAGAGACACATCATCTCATCCCTGCCCCACACCTGCAACACCATGTAGGCGGGGTCTTCTGCGCCCATGTATGCAGGGGGTACCTTCCACGAGGAGCAAGCTCATCAATGCCCGGGGCCAGACAGGGACTGAGGTCATGTGAAAAATCTAACATTAAGGCAGTTTCCCGACTTATGCGGCGTACACACGGTCAGAATTTACGATGGAAACAGTCCGATGGGAGCTTTTCATCGGATTTTCTGACCGTGTGTACGCCCAACGGTCTTTTTCTGTCGGCATTTCCGACGGACTTTGGATTGAGAGGCTGTTCTTAATTTTTCAGACGGAAAACCTTTCTATCGGATTTTTCGATCGTGTGTATGCAATTCCGACACGCAAAATTCCGACGCATGCTCGGAAACAATTTGACGCATGCTCGGAAGCATTAAACTTCCCTTTTATAGTGCCGTCGAATGTGTTGTATGCCGCGGTGTTATTGACCATCGGAATTTGGTGTGACCGTGTGTAGGCAAGACAGTTTGAGCGAAATTCCGTCGGAATTCCGACGGGAAAACCATCAGAGCTTTTTCCGACGAAAATTCAGACCGTGTGTACGCGGCATTAGAGATGAGCCACTACAATCTGTAACTGATGTATGTTGCATTAGGAGCTGAGCCTGAGTCCTCTCCACCAGTCCCAGTCCAGTGAACCTCTGTAACCTCACTCCCAGTAACAGAATGGGGTCCCTCCGAGCACCTAGTGTGGACCTCAAGCATGCTCTTTAACTCCTTTCATTCCATACCTTGTGACCAAACCATAGATCTCCGTAAACAGTTTGGATCCGGTTGCCATTGGATCCCTAGGGAGGGAGCCAGCACATCGATACCCTCACTACTGGAGGACCTGTCACCCCACCAGGTACCACGCTTAACAACTAGTTGCTTGTATCTTGAACTTGTACTTATCCATATCAACTACACTCCTCTTCTCTGTGTCTTGCTGAGTTAACCCTTTGTAGTGGTGTTACTTCATACCCCGTTGTGCATTTACAGACAAAAGTATTTTTTGATACACCAGACCATCATACACCCCTTTGAATAACCAGGCTCAGAACAGATAATGTAACTTAACTGAACATGATGCGACCTACAGTTTAATATGAATAAATTCTTTTCCCCAATCCAAAGTAGAATAATATAGTAGCCAAGCCATACCTCCATGAGGTTGGGGTTCATTATGGCATTGTCCATGACTTGGATGTCCCCCATAATTCCCGGTTTCTTCAGCATCACCTAGATGAGCACCTAGAGCACCCAGCAGCACCATGCTCCTAGACCCACCGGGACCTGCGTTCCCGCTCTCCGGATCCTAGCTGTCCCCTTTTTTATAGCACAGTGTCAGGGATGTGTAAACGCTCCTTTTCTTTGACAACTGCCGGTCCCATTCAAGCATCCTGGTTTTGGCTATGATGCATCCCTGTCTGTCTGTCCACCAACGAGGTGATTGATGTGGCCAGTCTCTGGGTGGAGACCAAACCTAATTTAAGCCAGCCAAGCCTGCAGTCTCATGCTTGTGATTGTGCTAGTTACATGTGCTCAATCCACCTGTCTGTCTGTCCTGCTGTGCTGTTTGGATCCCCTTGATGACGACCTCGGATCGGATATCGGACTATTCTCTGAACTCTGTTGACTTTTGACTTTGGATTGATATAGTGTCTGACCACCTGCGTTAGGAGTAAGCGTGACAGACAGTTGGGCCGGCTAGGACCAAGAGCCTGGGAACTGAGCTAAACACAATTAACCAGCTAGCTAAACTATACACACTTTCAACCTGCCTACTACCATGTAAGCAAGACCTAGTTAAAAGGAATTTGCATGTAGACAGGTGCAGTCTACTTTCTCCACTGCAGGTGATGCTCTTCTGCAGCAGCTCTGCAGTTGAAGAGGAAGTCAAGAGGAACATTGTTCTTCTATGGTTTCCTGGGTCACTGGAGAAGCTATCCCTTTGGATGCTTCCTCCCCATGTGACTCTAGCAACCATCTTGGGTCAGGCAGAGCCTATTTAAGGTCCTGGTTCCAAGGATTGGCATGCATTTTGGGAGTGGGTAGAGTAGGAACAGGCACCCCGCCTGATAGGGATAGAGCTAGTGACAGAGAAAAGGTTCCTGACTAGGAGGGAAAGCGTAGGGCTCACATCCTCCCTGGACACCTTCCTGCTTGGGCACAAAAAGGGCAGGCCGCATTCTGCTCCTCCAAACAGGCGCTGTTAGTTTGGCTACATCCTGCTCTTTACACGCTGTTGGAGGTGTGAATGTCACCAGCTGGGCTGCCTTCCCACCGAGTTACAGTGCGTTGAAAAAGTATTCATAACCCTTGAAATTTTCCACATTTTGTCATGTTACCACCAAAAAGATAAATGTATTTTATTGGGATTTTATTTGATAGACCAACACACAGTGGCACATAATTGTGAAGTGGAAGGAAAATGATAGATGGTTTTCAATATTTGTCACAAATAAATATGTGAAATGTGTGGGGGGGCATTTGTATTCATCCCCCCTGAGTCAATACTACGTAGAACCACCTTTCGCTGCAATTACAGCTGCAAGTCTTTTGGGGATGTCTCTACCAGCTTTGCACATCTAGAGAGGGACATTTTTGCCCATTCTTCGTTGCAAAACAGCCCAAGCTCTGTCAGATTGGATGGAGAGCATCTGTGAACAGGAATTTTCAAGTCTTGCCACAGATTCTCAATTGGATTTAGGTCTGGACTGTGACTGGGCCATTCTAACACATGAATATGCTTTGATCTTAACCATTCCGTTGTAGCTCTGGTTGTATGTTTAGGGTCATTTTCCTGCTGGAAGGTGAACCTCCGCCCCCGTCTCAAGTTTTTTGCAGACTCTAACAGGTTTTCTTCTAAGATTGTCCTGTATTTGGCTCCATTCATCTTCCCATAAACTCTGACCAGCTTCCCTGTCCCTGCTGAAGAAAAGCATCCCCTCAAAATAATGCTCCCACCACCATATTTCTCTTTCAAATATTTTATTGGTTTTGTATTTAAAATACAGTGTACAATTAGTCATTGTACGTCGTGCAACGACATTGGTGAATACATTAACAGTTTGATTTATGTCCACTAACTTATTGCAAATATATTAAACATTCAGTGCTTAACGAAAAGAACATCTAAAGGTAAAGTAATCCTTTCCTCTGATGTGGCCCCCCCGAGTGGGAGCTTTAGTGCCACAAGAGTGGAAAGGATCAACTAGTGAATCTAAACATTGCAAACATTTCCGTTCAGTAATTTAATAAAACATGTAGTACATATCCGTGAAAGGGGTTGGTAGTATTGCTCGGTCAAGAGGGGAGGGAAATGATTTGTGGATTAGTATCGTTAGTTGCTAGTCGCAGCAGAAATCCAATTGGTCCATGGTTGCCAGTGTATGCGAGTTCTGGAAGTCTGGCCAATGCTGGCTGCTGTCACATTTTCATAGCTATAATGTAGGGCTACTAGGTTGATGACTTGGGATAAGGTCAGAGGAGTGTCAGACTTCCAGTGTCTAGTTTTGTTGAGTCTGGCTGCCAGAAGTATGTGGGTTGTAACATATCTGATGGTGTAGGGAAGGTTGTCGATGGTTAGGTTTAGGATTGCTAGTGCGGGTGATGGGGAAATAGTGTGATTAGTGACGTCTTTGATGAGCCTGAATACGTCTTTCCAGTACATCTGTAGTTTGGAACATGCCCAGAAGATATGGAGCGTGTTCCCGGTGGCTGATTTGCATCTCCAACATGTGTTGGGGTTTTGGGGGCCAAAAGAAGTCAGTCTGGATGGGGTGAGGTACCAATGTAATGAGATTTTCTGTGTGAGTTCCCAAAGGGCTGCACTTTTCGTGGTTTTGTAAATGGTCTTGAGTGCGAGTTGCCATTGGGTGTCGGAGAAAGTTTGTGCGAGATCAGTTTCCCACCTGTGGTGAGGGTTCAGTTTGGAGAAGGTGTCTTTTTGGTGAAAGATGTTATAGAAATAGGAGATGCCTTTAATCTTGGAGGTTGGGTTGGTGAGATAGACCCAGGTTTTGGGGTGTATAGTGTAGAGGGGAAGGGATAAATTGCGCAGGCAGTGGTGAAGGCATAAGAAGGTAAAGTGCTCTGAGGTAGAGAGGCCGTATTCAGATTGTAGTTGGGAGAAGGGTTTGAGGCGGTTTTCTTGTATTAGATGTTGTATGGTGTGGATCCCAATGTGTAATTCGGAGGTCTGGTGTCAAGTACAAGAGGGTCTCCAGAGGAATAGTGAATTGAGGGGTGGCTGGGGTGTGGGTCAGGAGGGTAGTCAGTTTCTTCCAGGCATGGGCGGAGGCCTTCATGGTTGGAGAGATAGATGTCGGGATTGAGGAACCTAGAGGGGTGCTAGGAGCCAGTTTTTTAGATTGGGCCGGGTGAGTGAGACATTTTCTATCTGTGCCCAAGATGAGTTCGGAAGGGGTTGGAACCAACTGGGTAATTGAGCTAGAATTGCGGCTAGGTAATAGTCCTCAAAGTTTATGGATCCCGTGCCTCCCGCTAGTTTATGTTTAATTAATTTTAGGTGGGCGCATCTGGGCCTTTTACCATTCCAAAGATATCGGTTAAATATCGTTTGAAAGGATCTGAAGAATGAGGTGGTAATTGGTATGGGAAGTGTTCTAAAAAAGTATAGTATTTGAGGGAGGCATATCATCTTAAAGGCTGCGAGTCTACCTGACCAGGAAAGTTCATGTTTCACTAGTCGTTGTGAGGTTGCTTGGATGTTACGTAAGAGAGGCAAGAAATTACATGAGTAGAGGTTTCTAATTGATCTTGGTAATTGGATGCCTAGGTATGAGATGTCTAAATTTGCCCACGCGAAAGGGTATTGTAGTTGTAGGAGATTTCTCATGGTAGCGTCAATGTTGATGTCTAGTATAAATGATTTGGTTGTGTTCACCTTATAATACGATACTGAGCTAAACCAGGTTAAAGATTTTTGTACTTCTGCCAGGGAGGAAGTCGGATTTGTAAGGATTAGGATGACGTCGTCAGCAAATAGACTGATTTTATGGGACGATGGACCAACTTGAAGTTCTGAGATGGCAGGGTGGGAGCGAATGTGCTCCGCTAGGGGTTCCATGAGCAAGTTGAATATGAGGGGGGATAGAGGGCAGCCTTGTCATGTGCCGTTGGTGATGGGGAATGGGCGAGATAGCATACCTTCAGTGAATACTTGGGCCTCTGGGTTGGAGTATAATGCCATAATGGCGCTCAGGATATGACCCTGGAACCCAAATTTTTGGAGGACTGTTTTGAGGTATGACCAGTGGACTCTGTCGAACGCCTTCTCTGCGTCCAAGGATAGGAGCAGAGAAGGCGTTCCGGTGGATTCTGCATGGTGGATGAGGTTAAGCATCCTTCTGGTGGCATCTGATGCCTGTCTGCCTTTTGTGAATCCCGTCTGGTCTTGGTGGATAAGAGTGGGCATAATTTCAAGTAGTCTTGCTGCTATGGTTTTAGCGTATATTTTGAGGCCGAGGTTGAGTAGGGATATTGGGCGAAAATTTTGGGGGAAGTTCGACTCCTTCCCTGGTTTCGGTATCGTGATCACAAGAGCTTTTAAATATTCTTTTGTGAAAGTAGAAGAGGAGGAAGCGCTATTGAACAGTTCAGTGAGGTGCGGGGTTAAGTGTGAGGAATATTGTTGGTAATATTCTCTAGTCAACCCGTCTGGGCCTGGTGCTTTACTACTTGGTAGTGAGTTAAAAGCTGTCCGAATTTCTTGTTCTGAGAATGGGGTATTGAGGGGGGCTAATTGTTCCCTAGTCAGTATGGGTAGGTCCAGATTTTGGAGGAATTTGTCGATGTCCTCTTGTATGGGTTGTGTTGAATGGGGATCATGTTTCAGATTGTAAAGGTCTCCATAGTAGGCACTAAAGGCGTCAGCTATATCTTGTGGGTTAGTTAGGGGAAGTTTTGTGTATGGGTGGAGGAGTTGGGTAATTTTGGTTTTGGCACATCTGCCTTTAAGGCGTTGTGCAAGATTTTTCCCCGCTTTATTGCTGGTGTAGTATGTGGTCGCTTTCAGTTTCCTTTGGAGGAATTCATAGGAGTGGGGTAGTAAGAATTTAAGTTCTTGTCTTAAGGATAGTAGTTGGTTTGTCTGTGGGTCTCGAGGGTTGGTTTTGTGTTTTAGTTCTAAGGCCGCTAGCTGAGCTGTTAATTCATCTAGTCGCTGCATCCTTTTTTAATGATAAGAGCTCAATTTGATCAACATCCCTCTCATGAATGCTTTATGTGCGCTCCACACCACGCTAGGATCGGATACAGTGTCCCTGTTTAGTGAAAAAAAGTCTGTGATGTGGTTTGAGATCTCTGGCGCATATTTGTCATGTTGGATAATGTAGTTGTTTGCTCGCCAGAGATATGTGTTACATTGCAGGTTAGAATCTTCTATGGAAATTGATATTGGAGCGTGGTCCGACCATGTCGTGGTGTGAATAGCAGACTTAGATATTTTTTGTAAGATCCATTTGTCAGTGAAGAATAAGTCTATTCTCGAATATGAGCAGTGTCTGGAGGAAAAGAAGGTGAAGTCACGTCCAGGACCGTGGTGACATCTCCAGACGTCGTAGAGATCTTGAGAGGAGATAAAAAATTTCAGAAGTGAGTTTTGTCTTTTTGCAGCTGATGTGGAGTCCAAGAGGAAGTCAGGGGCCAGGTTGAAGTCTCCACATATTATTAGATGGCCTTTCTGTATGGGTTTGGTGGTGCGTAGTACCTTGCGTTAGGGATGAGCCGGTGTTCGATTCGAACCCATGTTCGAATCGAACATCAGGCATTCGCCCGCTTGGCGAGCCCAGAACTATTTGGGCCGCTCGCATCAAATTCGTGTGATGCGAGTGGCCCGCAATGCACTGCGCCAGTTGCAGTGCATTGCTGGCTGATGATTCGCCAAGCATGCACTGTGACCCGTATGCTTGGCCAATCAAAGAGCCAGCGGCGAGGAGAGCAATAATTGGTCACAGGCATGATGCCTGTGGCCAATTATAGCTCAGGGGGTTTAGTACACGCCCCACAGTATAAAAGGCCGCCGCGCCGGCGGCCTCGCATATTGTGTTGTGTTCCAGCGTCAGTGTCAGTGTTATGTGCTGCTGATGATGTGCTATGATTCTGGGGATTAGTGTGTGCGTGCTGTTAGTACAGCATTGCAGTATCACATCTGGGGGGTGTCTATAGTATGCCTGTGAAGGGGGGCATGTTTCCTGTGCTTAGAACTGTCCCTGCAAAAAGTGTAATTTTTGCAGGAAAAAAAGCTATTTAAAATCACTCGCGGCTAATGTATTGATGGCTCCCGTAACACAGAGAACAGTCATTCATTGAAAGCCATTCATAAAAAAAAGTCATTGATAAAAAATAAAAAAAAATAAAAAAAAAAGCGTGGGGTCTGGGATGGATTTTAAGGGGAACCCCAGCCAAAAAAAATGGCATGGGGTCCCCCTCAAAATTCATACCAGACCATTATCCGAGCATGCAACCTCGCAGGCCTCAGGAAAAGAGGGGGGACGAGAGCGGCCCCCCTCCCTCCTGAACCGTACCAGGCCACATGCCCTCAACATTGGGAGGGTGCTTTGGGGGTCTGAGACCCCCAAAGCACCTTGTCCCCATGTTGATGAGGACAAGGGCCTCCTCCCCACAACCCTGGCCATTGGTTGTGGGGGTCTGCGGGCGGGGTGCTTATCATAATCTGGAAGCCCCCATTAACAAGGGGACCCCCAGATCCCGCCCCCCCCTGTGTGAAATTGTAAGGGGGTACAAAAGTACCCCTACCATTTCACCAAAAAAGTGTCAAAAATTGTAAAAATTACAGGAGATGGTCTTTGACAATTCCTTTATTAAAATCTTCTTTCTTCTGGTCTTCCTTCTTCCTTTCTTCATCCTTCGGTTTCTTCATCTTCTCTTTCCGGCATCTTCTTCCATCTTCTTCTACCATCATCTTCTTCCTCCGATCCGCTTCTTCTTGCTCTGGTCCTCTCGTCCGGCATCTTCTTCCATGGCGTTGGCGTCTCTTCTGGGCCGCTCCGCGCAATGGGAGGCTCCCACTGTGTGAGGCTTCGCTGCGTCTGACAGGTCTTTTATAACGGAGAACGGGGCCACCTGGTAACCCCGCCCCCCTCTGACGCACGGGGACATCATGGGGAATTCCCTATGGCTTTCCCCATGACGTCAGAGGGGGCGGGGTCACCAGGTGGCCACGCCCTCCATTATAAAAGACCTGTCAGACGCAGCGAAGCCTCACACAGCGGGAGCCTCCCATTGCGCAGAGCGGCCCAAGAAGAGACCCGGACGCCGTGGAAGAAGATGCCGGACGAGAAGACCAGAGCAAGAAGAAGCGTATCGGAGGAAGAAGATGATGGAAGAAGAAGATGGAAGAAGATGTCGGAAGGAGAAGATGAAGAAACCGAAGGATGAAGAGAGGAAGAAGGAAGAAGACCAGAAGAAAGAAGATTTTAATAAAGGAATTGTCAAAGACCATCTTCTGTCATTTTTACAATTTTTGACACTTTTTTGGTGAAATGGTAGGGGTACTTTTGTACCCCCTTACCATTTCACACAGGGGGGGCTGGGATCTGGGGGTCCCCTTGTTCAAGGGGGCTTCCAGATTCCGATAAGCCCCCTGCCCGCAGACCCCCACAACCAATGGCCAGGGTTGTGGGGAAGAGGCCCTTGTCCTCATCAACATGGGGACAAGGTGCTTTGGGGGTCTCAGACCCCCAAAGCATCCTCCCAATGTTGAGGGCATGTGGCCTGGTACAGTTCAGGAGGGAGGGGGGCCGCTCTTGTCCCCCCCTCTTTTCCTGCGGCCTGCCAGGTTGCGTGCTCGGATAAGGGTCTGGTATGGATTTTGAGGGGGACCCCACGCCAATTTTTTTGGCTGGGGTTCCCCTTAAAATCCATCCCAGACCTCAAGGGTCTGGTATGGATTTTGAGGGGGACCCCACGCCATTTTTTTGGTCTGGGGTCCCCCTTAATATCCATAGCAGACCTAAAGGGCCTGGTTATTGAATTTGGGGGGACCCCCACAATTTTTTTTTTTTTGACCAGGAATATTACACTTTTACTGTTTCAATTTAAGCATTATTAAAATCACTGCTCCTGAAAAAACGTCCGTTTTTAAAAGGACCCAGGTCCACAAACACTTTTTATGACAATAACATGCATATTAGCCTTAAAAAATAAGCACTTTTGATTTCGAACGTTCGCATCCATTATAACTAATAGGGTTCTAATGCTCGCACGGACTTTAGGTCCGTTCGCGGGTTCTGGTGCAAGCCGAACCCGGGGGTGTTCGGCTCATCCCTACCTTGCGTAGGAATTTCATTTGGTGGGAATTCGGGGCATAGACATTCATGAGGGTGTAGAACACCCGGTTGATAATGCAGATAAGAATTATAAAACGCCCTTCAGAGTCCGGTACGATATCAAGTAAGCGGAAGTCTACCGTATCTTTGATTGAAATCATGACACCTTTCGTTTTAGTGGAATGGGAAGCGTGGAAGCTGTGTGGGAACTGACGGTTGTTACAGAGGGGAGAGTTTGCTGCCAGTAGGTGAGTTTCCTGGATGCAAATAATGTCACTGTGGAGAGCTGCGGGAGTTTTCCATAGTGAGTGGCTTTGGCGGGGTGGTTCAGCCAATTGACGTTCAGTGAGAGAATGTTGAGCGGCATCTTGTGTGTGGGAGGTTGGTAGGTTTTATGTAATAACACTTACGGTTGGTCGCTGGAGTTTGGATCTGGAGGCATCTGGGAGCGAGACGAGGGTGTTCGGCAGTCCAAGGATCTGATAAGGATGGGGTATTAAGCTGCAGATAGAGCAATACATTAAGTATAAAGTATTTGTGAAGAAAAATAGGTAAAAAGGAATCAAAAATAACAAAAATATGAAGATGTATCAAGCAAACCGTTAGTGGGAGGTTTGGTGCATCTCATAGGACTGTTGTAGTCACACTAAGAAAAGGAGTAAAAGAAAAAAAAAGAAAAAGAAAAGTATCGTAGAGGGGGTGCTGAGCACCTCGATAGCCTCTAGATGGAGGTAAAGAGAGTCAGTAAAACTGGAGATTGAAGGCAAGGGTAGCAAGTCGTCAGAACTCAGGGGAACATTAGTGACGTTTTTCGGCCAATCTTGTTATTGATATAGATGCCATTTAGGTGTTGTGGTGATCCAGGTTTCTGCGGGGCGCAGGTGGCCCTTTTCGATGAGGTGTGGAATTAGGAGGTTCTATTAGAATCCCCTAGACGTGGAGGATTTTCAGACCTTTTTGTGGGTTTGCCCATTTTTAGTGATGAGGAGTGTGGCTGGGTATCTCCATTTATATTGTAGTTTGTGGTTTTGCAGGCCTTTGGTTATTGGGTTCAGTAGGCATCTCAGTTGGAGGGTGTACTTGGAGAGATCTGCGATAGAAGTGAACCCTCATCAGTACATCTCTGGGGACTGAGGCTGCCAGGTGAGGCAGTTTAGCAATCCTGTGGATTCTGTCTATTATAACATCTCGTGGAGATGCTTCAGGGATGATGATGTGCAGTAGATATTTTGCATAGCGTGGTAGGTCAGCAGTTCTCAGAAATACCTCTTAATTTGACACTGTTCCTGCGGGACCTTTCTTCTAAATCGGCCAGCTTGGCGCGCATCCATGACTGTTCCTCTTTAATTTTGCCGCAGGTATCAATGATTTTATTCACAGTGAGGGTGCAGTCAGACATGCCTCTCTCAGTATTGGTCACTCTGTCATCTAATGTGTGGATGTCAGAGGTGATTTTTGAAAAAAGTGAGGAGAGGGAGGTCTGGAGGGAGAGTAGCATATCTTTTAAAGTGGTATCCATGACTGGCTGGCCTGAGGTGGGGAAGTAGGCCATGGAGGATTTCAGGGCCTGGCTGGAGAGGAAGGGATTCAGAGCCTGGGCCTCTATTTGTGTGTGCAGCGCCCATTGCGGCGGCGTGTCTAGCCGCATTTTGGCTTTAGCTGGGCTGCCAAGGAGAGGATGGGAGAGCTCACCAGGGGCACCTGTGTCTTGATGGTCCTCTGGGATGGCATCCAGGAGGTCCGTGTATGATTCTCGCGGCGTGGCTGGCCATCTTGGTATACAGCATCCCGCCCTGCCGGCTTGTAGGCAAATTCCGTCAGTTTCTGGGGTGTATGGTAAATCGTTCATTTTAGTCTCCAGTGTATCCGGAGCTAGGATGGCCGTGGATGGGGTTGTGATTGCGGCCTGTGTTGAGGGATTCTTTCCCCTGGCTGACGAGCTGAGAGACTAAGCGTCCATCTTCTTCTCCAGGTCGGCTACGCCCCCTCCCACCACCATATTTCATGGTGGGATGGTGTGTTCAGGGTGATGTGCAGTGTTAGTTTTCAGCCACACATAGCATTTTGCTTTTTGGCCAAAAAGTAAAATTTTGGTCTCATTTGACCAGAGCGCCTTCTTCCACATGTCATCTGTGCCCCACGCGTGGCTTCTTGCAAACTGCAAATGGGACTTCTTTTGGCTTTCTTTCAACAATGTCTTTCTTCTTGCCTGTCAGTTTAGGTGGACGGTGTAACGCAGAGCGCTCCGGGTGTCCCGTCCATCCCGGAGCGCTCACGGCGTCTCTCCTCCTGCAGCGCCCCGGCCAGCTCCCCTGGCCGTAGGCGCTGTTCTGTCTCTGGGATGCGATCCACACGGCATCCCCTGTCCGCCTGTGGATCACATCCCGCTCTGCTTACCCGTCCCCGCCGGCTCTGCCGCCTGCCTCCTCCAGCGCGCTCGTCCCCCTCTCCCCAGGCGCGCGCGCGCGGCTCTGCCGCCTCTTAAAGGGCCAGCGCACAATTGAGTGGTGCCTGGCCCAATCATGGTTCACCTTTACCCATATTAACCCACTTCCCCTTCCTGTCCTTGCCGGATCTTAAGTTGCCTTAGTGACCAGTGAAAGCGTTGTGTTGCCCCTGCCTGTGTATCCAGATCTCTGCTGTTGCCCCTGACTACGAACCATTGCCGCCTGCCTTGACCTATTGCTACGTTTGACCTCGCCTCTGCCTTATCCCTGTGTACCTCGCCTGTCTCAGCTGTCAGTGTGGTCGAGTTGCTATTGGAAGATATGACCTGGTTGCTACCGCCGCTGCAAGTCCATCCCGCCTTGCGGCGGGCTCTGGTGAAAACCAGTAGCAACATTAGAAACGGTCCTCCAATACAACCCGTGCTATCGCCTCACTGGCATAGGGGATCCACCTCCTGTCTCCCGCCATACCCTGAGCGTGACAGTAGATCCGACCATGGATCCCGCTGAGGTCCCTCTGCCAAGCCTCTCGGATCTGACCACGGTGGTCGCTCAACAGGGACAGCAATTGGCGCAGTTGACTGCTATGCTACAGCAGCTTCTACCGTCTCCACCGCCAGCCCCTACATCTCCTCCACGAGTTGCTGCTGCTAGATTCTGCCTGTCCCTTCCTGACAAGTTCAATGGGGACCCTAAGCTATGCCGAGGGTTCCTATCCCAGTGTTCCCTCCATGTGGAGATGTTGTCTGACCAGTTCCCCTCCGAACGGTCTAAGGTGGCGTTCGTGGTTAGCCTGCTATCTGATAAGGCCCTAGCCTGGGCTACACCGCTTTGGGACCGTGGCGATCCTGCCACATCTTCTATTCCAGCCTTCTTTTCTGAAGTTTGCAGTGTCTTCGAGGAGCCAGCCCGGGCCTCCTCTGCCGAGACGGCTCTCCTGAACCTTGTCCAGGGAGATTCTTCAGTGGGCGATTACGCCATTCAGTTCCGCACCCTGGCATCCGAACTCTCCTGGAACAATGAGGCCCTCTGCGCGACCTTTAAAAAGGGTCTATCTAGCCACGTCAAAGATGTGCTGGGCTCATGAGAAATTCCTGCTACCCTGTCTGAACTCATCCAGCTGGCCACCCGTATTGACATGCGTTATACTGAAAGACGCCTAGAGCTACGCCAAGAAAAGGACCTTGGTCGCGCCAAGCGGTTTCCTCGCCTGGCACCTCTTTTCCAGAACCCTCTACAATCTGTTCCTGTACCTCCAGCTGAGGAGGCGATGCAAGTGGATCGGTCACGCCTGACCTCACAAGAGAGGACTCGCCGCCGTGACCATAATCTGTGCCTGTATTGCGCCAGTCCTGACCATTTTCTAAAGGATTGCTCTATCCGTCCTCAGCGTCAGGGAAACGATCGCACCTAGCTAACGTGGGGGAGGCGTTGCTAGGTGTGGACTCTTCCTCTCCACGTCTGACTGTTCCAGTGAGGTTTTCTTTGCCCAAGAAGTCCTCTTTCTCCGCCGTGGCCTTTTTGGATTCTGGTTCTGCAGGAAACTTCATTGAAGCCTCACTCATCGACAAATTTAATATTCCAGTCACTCGTCTTGTCAAGCCATTTTTTATCACCTCGGTAAATGGTCAAAATCTGCACCGAACTTCTCCTCATGAGAATTGGAGTTCTCCATCATGAAAAGATTGACTTTTTTGTATTGCCCAACTGCACCTCTGAGATCCTTTTGGGCCTACCCTGGCTCCAGCTACATTCCCCTACCCTCGACTGGGCCTCGGGGGAAATCAAGAGTTGGGGTCCCTCCTGCCACAGGCATTGCATCAAAGCGGTACCCACTAAGCAAGTTTTCATCGCTACCTCTCGGTCTAGTCTCCCCAAACCTTACAGGGACTTTGCTGACGTGTTTTGTAAAAAACAAGCTGAGGTCTTGCCGCCACATCTTCGATTGCCCTATCGATCTTCTTCCTGGGACCACGCCGCCCCGTGGCAGGATCTACCCTCTCTCCATCCCAGAGACAGAAGCTATGACAGAGTACGTCCAGGAGAACCTCAAAAGAGGTTTCATCCGCAAGTCTTCTTCCCCTGCTGGAGCAGGATTCTTCTTTGTCGCCAAAAAGGACAGGTCCTTACGTCCCTGCATTGACTATCGTGGTCTTAACAAGATCACGGTAAAAAATCGCTACCCGCTGCCCCTTATCTCTGAACTTTTTGATCGTTTGCGCGGAGCAAGAATTTTCACCAAATTGGACCTCCGGGGTGCATATAATCTCATCCGTATCCGTAAAGGCGATGAGTGGAAAACCACCTTTAACACCCGTGACGGACACTTCGAGTATCTCGTCATGCCCTTCGGTTTGTGCAATGCTCCGGCGGTCTTCCAAGACTTCGTGAATGAGATTTTCAGAGACTTGCTATACCCCTGTGTCATTGTCTACCTGGATGATATCCTGATTTTTTCCTCTAGCTTGGAGGAACATCGGGAGAATCATCTTTACGCCAAACTAGAGAAATGTCTCTTTGAACGTTGCAGTCTTCCCTTCCTGGGTTACTTGGTCTCTGGACAAGGTCTCCAAATGGACCCGGAGAAACTTTCTGCCGCCTTGAACTGGCCACGTCCTACCGGACTACGGGCCATCCAGCGTTTCCTTGGATTCGCCAATTACTATCGCCAGTTCATCCCTCACTTCTCCTCCATTGTCGCGCCTATTGTGGCATTAACCAAAAAGGATGCGAATCCTAGGTCCTGGCCCCCTCCAGCTGAGGAGGCCTTTAACCACCTCAAATCTGTCTTTGCCTCTGCACCCGTTTTGTCCAGGCCTGATCCTCGCAAACCGTTTCTCCTGGAAGTCGATGCCTCTGTGGGAGCAGGAGCTGTGCTTCTTCAGAAAGACTCCAAGGGCAAGAACATCACCTGTGGGTTTTTTTCTAAGACCTTTTCCCCTCCCGAAAATAACTATTCCATCGGAGACCGTGAGTTACTAGCTATTAAGCTAGCACTTGAGGAATGGAGACACCTTCTTGAGGGATCCGTTCATCCCATCAGGATCTTCACGGATCACAAAAATCTCTTTTATCTCCAGTCGGCCCAGCGATTAAACCCACGCCAAGCTAGGTGGTCCTTGTTTTTTGCCCGCTTCAACTTTGAGATCCATTTCCGTCCTGCGGACAAGAATGTCAGGGCCGACGCCCTGTCACGTTCCACCGATTCTTCTGGGTACGAGCCCCCTGTACAACACATTATACCTCCTGAGCGTCTGATCTCTTCAGCTCCTGCCTCCTTGGTGCAAGTTCCTCCTGGGAAGACTTTGGTTCCTCCACGTCTTCGTCTTTAGATCCTCAAATGGGGTCATTCCTCTCATCTGGCCGGTCATCCTGGAATTAGGAAGTCCTCCCAACTGATTTCCAGGTATTACTGGTGGCCCTCCTTAAAGAAGGATGTGATGGACTTCGTACAGGCCTGTACTATATGTGCTCGAGACAAGACCCCTCGCCAAAAGCCTGCTGGTCTTCTTCACCCTCTGCCCGTGCCTGAACGACCTTGGTCCCACATAGCTATGGACTTTATCACGGACCTTCCTCCTTCCCTCGGCCATACAGCCATATGGGTGGTCGTTGATCGTTTCTCTAAAATGGCACATTTTGTCCCCCTTCCAGGTCTCCCTTCTGCACCTAGTCTCGCTAAACATTTCTTCCTCCAGATTTTTCGTCTTCATGGACTTCCATCTCACATCGTCTCAGATAGAGGCGCTCAGTTCGTGTCCAAGTTCTGGAGGGCCCTCTGCAGTCAACTGAAAGTCAAACTGGACTTCTACTCTGCTTATCATCCACAGTCCAATGGACAAGTGGAGAGAGTCAACCAGATCCTTGGCGCCTACCTGCGACACTTTGTCTCTGCTCGTCAAGACGACTGGGCTGACCTCCTGCCCTGGGCCGAATTTTCTTACAACCTGAAGGAGTCTGAGTCCTCCTCCAAGTCACCCTTTTTTGTAGTATACGGCCGCCACCCTCTTCCCCCCCTGCCCATCCCGACTTCTTCCGGAGTCCCGGCCGTAGATGAAGTCACCCAAGAGCTGTCGTCCATCTGGAAGGAGACCCAAAAGTCGCTTGCCCTGGCCTCTTCTCGCATGAAGAAACATGCGGACTGTAAAAGAAGACCTCCTCCTATCTTCTCCCCGGGTGATAGGGTGTGGCTCTCCTCCAGGTACATCAGGTTCCGCATCCCCAGTTACAAGTTGGGTCCCCGCTACCTCGGTCCATTCAAGGTCAAGGCTCGGATCAATTCTGTGTCCTACAAACTACATCTTCCCCCTTCCCTCCGCATCCCCAACTCTTTCCATGTTTCCCTCCTCAAACCCTTTATTCTTAATCACTTTTGCCCCAAGGTCACCGCTCCTGCTCCTGTCTCCGGCTCCTGTGACATCTTTTCCGTCAAAGAGATCCTTGCCTCTAGAACCATCCGAGGTAAACGGTTCTATCTTGTTGATTGGGAGAATTGTGGTCCTGAGGAGAGGTCCTGGGAACCTGAGGGTAACATCATTGACAAGGGTCTCATCCTCAGGTTCTTGAGCTCCAGGAAGAGGGGGAGACCCAAGGGGGGGGGGGGTACTGTAACGCCGAGCGCTCCGGGTGTCCCGTCCATCCCGGAGCGCTCACGGCGTCTCTCCTCCTGCAGCGCCCCGGCCAGCTCCCCTGGCCGTAGGCGCTGTTCTGTCTCTGGGATGCGTTCCACGCAGTGTCCCCTGTCCGCCCGTGGATCGCATCCCGCTCTGCTTACCCGTCCCTGCCGGCTCTACTGCCTGCCTCCTCCAGCGCGCTTGTCCCCTCTCCCCAGGCGCGCGCGCGTGGCTCTGCCGCCTCTTAAAGGGCCAGCGCACAATTGAGTGGTGCCTGGCCCAATCATGGTTCACCTTTACCCATATTAACCCACTTCCCCTTCCTGTCCTTGCCGGATCTTGAGTTGCCTTAGTGCCCAGTGAAAGCGTTGTGTTGCCCCTGCCTGTGTATCCAGATCTCTGCTGTTGCCCCTGACTACGAACCATTGCCGCCTGCCTTGACCTATTGCTACGTTTGACCTCGCCTCTGCCTTATCCCTGTGTACCTCACCTGTCTCAGCTGTCAGTGTGGTCGAGTTGCTATTGGAAGACACGACCTGGTTGCTACCGCCGCTGCAAGTCCATCCCGCCTTGCAGCGGGCTCTGGTGAAAACCAGTAGCAACATTAGAACCAGTCCTCCAATACAACCCGTGCTATCGCCTTACTGGCATAGGGGATCCACCTCCTGTCTCCCGCCATACCCCGAGCGTGACAGGCAATTGGTTCCACTAAATTTTAGTTAGGGGTATCAGAGTAAAGGGTGCTGAATACAAATGTACACCACACTTTTCAGATATTTATTTGTAAAAAAAAAATTGAAAACCATTTATAATTTTCCTTCCACTTCACAATTACCGTATATACTCGAATATAAGCCGAGATTTTCAGACCCTTTTTTAGGTCTGAAAGTCCACCTCTCGGCTTATATTCGAGTCACCGCCGTCTGCCTACATGAACAGCGTGTCATGCAGACAGACGGCGGTGTTCAAAAGCCGCGCCGCCTTCTCCCGCCCGTCCGTGATAGGCGGACACTAATTTTCCCAGCAGCACAGTGTTCCGCCTATCACGGATGGCCTGTCATTCTCATCTCATGGACGAGGATGAGAGGATATCCGTGATAGGCGGAACACTGCACACTGACTGCTGGGAAAAAAGTGTTCCTCCTATCACGGACGAGGAGGCGCGGCTTTTGAAATTGTAATGGCGCCTGTATTACATGTGGGGAGGACAGAGCGGGACCGGACCCCGGACCCAGGACCGAGGACCCCGGACACAGGACCCAGGACCGAGGACCGAGGACCCCGGACACAGGACCCAGGACCCAGGACCCCGGACCCCGGATCGGTGGATCGGCACATCGGCACAGGTAGGCTGCAATGGGGACACGGGGGGTACAGGGGACATTCAGATTGGCATTGCTGACCCTTTTTCCGCTTACAGTAGCTGCTGCATTTTTGCCCCTCGGCTTATACACGGGTCAATGCTTTTCCCCATTTTTTTTGTGGTGATTTAGGAGCCTCGGCTTATACTCGGGACGGCCTATACTCGAGTATATACGGTATGTGCCACTTTGTGTTGGTCTATCACATGAAATCCCAATAAAATACATTTACGTTTTTTGGTTATAACATGACAAAATGTGGAAAATTTCAAGGGGTATGAATACTTTTTCAAGGCACTGAAAATCAGAGTCAATGGCTTGGTATTTTTTCGAAAGCTATTTTATCTAAGAGAAATTCCCAAAACATGGCCTGTTGGGGGTACTTGAGGACAGGGTTGAGAACCACTGATTTAGAAGACATAGGAGGCAAGAGAGGACAGGGCCAAGTTCAACTTTTAAAAGAAAAGTCAAAATAAGTGTATAACTTCAGCTCCCTAGATCTCTGGACCTGTTGAGCGTTCACATGTTATTCTCAGTGAAGGCAACTTCTGCTGATGCATCTGTTTCATTCTATGTTCAATTTAAATTGTCAAGTTGGATGATAGGTTTTAAATAACATTTTAACTATGTTCTATTCATTTTAACTAATGTCCATTAAATATGTTTTTTTTCGTTTTTATTTTTTTTTAGCATTTTGTAAATCCTCTTATAACGATGAGGATGTTATGGTGTATGATAGCCCCATAACAAATTGGCCTCTTCTTCTAGCAACAATGGGTCTGTACAACAAGACTGTTGTCTCGGAGTTCATACTGGTTGGATTAACAGAAAACTCCAGACTAAAATGTATTTTGTTTGTCATCTTTTTATTTATTTACATCTTGACTCTGTTTCAGAATTTGGGACTTGTAGTACTCATCAGTGTGGACAGAAAACTCCATACTCCCATGTATAGTTTCTTGCGCCACTTATTATTCCTTGACATCTGCTACACTTCAACAATCATGATAAGGATGCTGAAAGACTTGGCCTCGTATAATACGTCCATATCAGTAGCTGGATGTGAACTTCAGATGCTGTCCTATATTGGATTTGGAGTGACTCAGTGTTTTATTCTGGCAGCCATGTCCTGTGACAGATACGTGGCCATATGCCACCCACTGACCTACCTTCAAATAATGAGCAGGCGGACCATCCTGATCCTACTCGTGTTCTCCTACTTAGGAGGCTTGGTCATTGGCTCTGTTGAGACGGGCTTCTCACACTTCCATCTAGACTTCTGTGAAGAACGCCCTTATATTTACCACTACTACTGTGACATTATTGCCCTGATTCAGATTTTCTGTGGTGACACCAGACTCAATCAAATGCTCGTCTTCTCCTTAGCAGGTTTTACTGAGTTCTTATCTCTATTGGTGATCCTCGTGTCCTATATGTATATTTTTGTATCTGTCTTACGTTCTTCTCTAGGGCGCAGGAAGGCCTTCTCTACTTGTGCTTCTCATTTGATGGTGGTGACTATATTTTACGGAACAGTCATGTTTATGTACCTCAGACCTCCATCTGCCTACAGCCCAGAGCAAGGCAAAGTGATTTCTGTATTTTTCACTATAGTCATTCCTTTTCTGAATCCTTTAATATACAGCCTGAGGAACCGTGACGTAAAAACTTCTGCCAAAAAAATGGGAATTTCCTTACTAAAGAAAGTGGGAATATTTGGTATACATTGACAGTTATATTGTGTTGCTTCATCTTTAAAGCATGCATACTTACATATTTGATTGCCTTATTTGCCAATTAAATAATCGTTTTCAGTAGAGAAAATTGAGTGAAATTTTTCCTACTGCTCAACCCTCTCATATGCTGGCAACCACCTGCTCAACCATCTCATATGCTGGCCACAATGTTTTCTCCATTTCAAATATTCTCAGCTTGTAGCCCGGGTAGTGGTTAATGCTGCCCCCAGCCGGGAGGGTTAGTGTTAATTGTGTTTCCCAGGTTTTTCATGTGGGTTCTCTTGGTTTCCGACCCTTTGGTCCTGTGTACTATAAAAGGGATGGAGGCCCGGACTCAGGGACTCAGAGGGGCTGTTGGCTTTCAGTCTGTCTTAGAAGTTCTGGGCCATGTCGCAGACCAGTTCGTTGCCATTGCCGGAATTTAGGATTCCCAGTGCGATGCCGAGATTTGAGTTCTTGCTACCAAGCCAAAATGTTCAATTTTGGTCTCATTCGACCAGAGCTCCTTCTTCCACACTTTAGCGTGGCTTCCCGCAAACTGCAAATGGGACTTCTTTTGGCTTTCTTTCAACGATGGCTTTCGTCTTGCCACTTTTCCATAAAGGCCAGATTTGTGGAGTACACGACTAATAGTTGTCCTGTGGACAGATTCTCCCACCTGAGCTGTGGATCTCTGCAGCTCCTCCAGAGTTACCATGGGCCTCTTGGCTGCTTCTCTGATTATTGCTCTCCTTGCCCGGCCTGTCTGGTTAGGTGGACGGCCATGTCTTGGTAGGTTTGCAGTGACATACTCTTTCCATTTTCGGATGATGGATTGAACAGAGCTCCATGAGATGTTCAAAGCTTGGGATATTCTTTTATAACCTAACCCTGCTTTATACTTCTCCACAACTTGACCTGTCCGGTGTGTTCCTCGGTCTTCATGATGATGTTTGTTCACTAAGGTTCTCTAACAAACCTCTGAAGGCAATTGGTTCCACTAGATTTTAGTTAGGGTATCAGAGTAAAGGGGGCTGAATACAAATGTACACCACACTTTTCAGATATTTATTTGTAAAAAAAAAATGGAAAACCATTTATAATTTTCCTTCCACTTCACAATTATGTGCCACTTTGTGTTGGTCTATCACATAAAATCCCAATAAAATACATTTACGTTTTTTGGTTATAACATGACAAAATGTGGAAAATTTCAAGGCGTATGAATACTTTTTCAAGGCGCTGTAAATCAGAGTCAATGGCTTGGTATTTTGTTTTATATCTTTATTTAACAAAGCATTTTTACTAATTATTTGCATATCATTTACACATACATATATTAAAAAAAAAAAAAAAAAAATGGAATGACTACTTTTTTTACATATCATTTTCATTAGTCTGTTTCTATACCTTCTATGTCTACTTATACAAATCTACTTCCATATCTCTATATATATATAGAAAATCTATTTATTGTTTCCATTCCTATATTCATTCAACAGTTACATTCTTACCCACTCATCCGTCCATTCATTCAATATTTTCAAAAAAAACAAAAAACAAAAAAACAACCCACAATCCACCCCTCTCTTCTGACTTTCATATCATTTTTCTTTTCTTATTCTTAAGATTCCCTCCAACCATAGTTTCATAGTTAGTAAGGTTGAATAAAGACACCAGTCCATCCAGTTCAACCTGAGCGAGTGTATACAACTGTCCCTATCCCTGTACATTGCACACTCACATCAGTCCCTACCCTCAAGGAGCCCACAGTCCAAGGTCCCCATTCATATACTAGGGACAATTTATTTATTTATTTTGGACAGGAGCCAATTAACCTACCTGCATGTCTTTGGATTGTGGGAGGAAACCCACGCAGGCACAGGGAGAACATGCAAACTCCAGGCAGGTAGTGCCATGGTTGGGATTTGAACCAGCAACCCTTCTTACTGCTAGGTGAGAGTGCTAACCACTACACCACTGTGCCGCCCCTAAAAGAAATGGGATAAAGCATTTAAAATAGTGCACAAACTATCAATATCTAGTAGACATCAAGAGAGAAACTTTAAAATATTGGCCAGATTGTACAAATGTCCAATAGATATGAATAAAATAAATCCAGAGAACGATGATGCATGTTGGAGGTGCGGTGGGGCCATGTTTGTAGTTTGTACGGTGTTGAACTCTGTCCACATCCGCCATGTTGTCATCATCTGTTTTTTAATTCCCTTTTCTATTTCCATTCTCTCCTCCAGGGCGCACATCTCGTTCATTTCTATCTCCCAATCTTTCAACGTAGGATTTACCCTACTTTTCCACTTCCTAGCTATAATGGTACGTGCCGCCATTAAAAAGTGTTTTAGAATACTTTTACTTATAATCTTTACTGATCCTGTAGTCATTGATAAAACCGACATTAGTATGTCGGGTTGTACTTGTATCCCTGTCGTTCTTGCATATGTTTTATATATTTGTTCCCAAATACTATAGACCCCAGGACAGTAATACCAAATGTGCGACATCGTACCCCTGGCCCCACCGCACCTCCAACATGCATCATCGTTCTCTGGATTTATTTTATTCATATCTATTGGACATTTGTACCATCTGGCCAATATTTTGTAGTTTCTCTCATGATGTCTACTAGATATTGATAGTTTGTGTACTATTTTAAATGCTTTATCCCATTTTTCTTTAGGGATATCTATCCCCAGTTCTTCCTTCCATTTATTAATATATGTTATGTCCTGTCCATTATTACCTGAGATTAAATACCTATATATGTTAGACATTATATCAGTTGGCTTTTGTTCTTTTAATAATATTTTTTCAAAATCAGTCAAGGGTCTATTAATTATATCTTCTTTCATTATAGAAGAAACGATTTTTTGGAGCTGCCAATATTGTATCCAGTTTGTCTTATATTCCATCCCCAAGGAATCTAGTGGTTTTAGTCTATCCTGTTCTATTATTTCTATTAATCTAGTATCTTCCTTTTTTTGCCACTTTAGAAAAGTCCCTATTTTCATTGCTGGTGGAAATTCTGGGTTATCAAAGAGGGGGGTCATTGGGCCGACAAATGTTGATCCTTTCCCCTGTCTCAGCAAACCATCCCACACCTTCATTGTTGATATTACCAGAAAGGGCATCTCATAATCTGGAGGGCGTTTTTCTCTTTTTATCCATGGCATTGACTTTAATTTAATGGTCGTGATCTCCTCCTCAAGTTTTACCCAATGTTTGCAATCCCCATTTTGGAACCAGTCCACAATCCTTGTTAGGAAAGCCGCCTTCAGATACACCGACATATCTGGGAGGGCCAGCCCCCCGTTTTCCTTTGGGAGAGTTAGTGCAGCTCTACTTATTCTTGCAGGCTTTCCCGCCCAGACAAAGCTCCCTATTGCTTTACATAGTTGATTTAAAATATTTTTTGAGGGAAATATTGGTATGGTTTGGAATATATACAAGATCTTGGGTAGTATGTCCATTTTTATTATGTTTATCCTGCCCATCCATGAGAAAATCCCTTTTTCGTACCGTTGAAGTGTCTTTATTATTTTATGTGTTGTTGGGAGATAATTAAGTTCATAAAGTTTATCCAGTTCTCTAGGAATATATATTCCCAGGTATTTGATTGCAGTAGCTTGCCATTTAAAGGAAAAATTATTCTTCATATGTTCCACCTTATCCTTGGGTAATGTGATATTCATTACCTCTGATTTATTATAATTTACTTTAAAATTGCTTACTTTAGAGAAGCGATTACATTTTTGTATTAAGATTGGTAGCGTCACTATTGGATTTGTAATATAAACCAGTAGATCATCTGCATATATAGATAGTTTATATTCTATCTCTCCTACTTTTATTCCCTATATGTCTTTATTGTTCCTAATTACTATTGCTAGATGTTCCATAACAAACACATATAACAATGGCGACAGGGGACATCCCTGTCGGGTTCCATTAGTTATAGTTATGGGTTCGGATGTTTCTCCATTAGCCCGTATTATAGCTATAGGCTTCTGATATAAAACCATTATTTTTTCTAGCAGTTTTGGGCCTGTCATTGAAAATGTTATTAATGTATGTTGTCAGATGCCCCCCAGTGTCGGTTTTGCTGTAATACGCTCATCGGAGCGTATTCGCACATAAAGACGTTGGCGGAAGACCATTGGCTGCGTAAATCTTCATATGGACACTACAGACGTGTTTTGCTGGTTTGAGGAAGTTCATTTGTGCCTCATCGGGAGACTGGCCATTTCCTGGTGACTGTATTAATAACTTCAAGCGAACATCTCTGTGTACATGTTGGAACTTTATCATAACGATATAAATATTATGGCCCACGGAGCCATGGCTTTATATCGTTCGTTGTCATTGAAAGCAGTTAGACAGTTTGGACATCACTGCTTAGTCTGTTTGAATGTATACATCTGTGATTGGTTCTTTTGAAGGAAAACAACTGTCCCTGTATTGTAACACCATTTGTATTGAATTTGTGTGTCCTTATATGGTCATTCACATCCTGTGTGAATGAGATGAGGCCACATCCTTTGTGGGAGGGGTTTAGCTGTTGGAGGCAATCCCCTGAGGGTGTGGCATGGAATGTTTTCGAAATAAAAGAGAGTCTGCTCACACAGGAAAGGGGACACAGAGATGCTGCCCCTGTGCTGAGAGGAACATGAAAAGGGTAATACTGGTGATGGCTGTTTTAATGCAACCTGGCTGGGAGGACGTTAGGCTGGGGCAGTGATGTATGCAATGCTTGGATGGTGAGGTTTGAATGAGGGGGCTGAGATAAGGATGAATGCATGGATGAAGGGGTTTGGGAGGTAATGGAAGATCTTGAGGTAAGGCATTATATCATTAAGACAGAAATGGGTATTTATATTAGAAACAGGAAAAATTGGCTGTTTGCTATACAGACAGTCAGATTTTTGCCATGTCAGGCCCACTCCCCATTGTTCCAATGTCTCTTTAAGAAAACACCATCCCACCCTGTCAAATGCTTTCTCAGCATCTACGGCCAAAAGACAGAATGGGATGGTGTGTTTCTGGACATATTCCATAAGTGTCACTGTCTTTAAGGTGTTATCTCTAGCCTCTCTTCCTTTTACAAATCCCACTTGATCTAAGTGTATATAAGCTGGCAGTATCGGAGTAAGCCTGTTAGCTATGATCTTCGAATAAATTCGGAGGTCTATATTAGTCAAGGAAATTGGCCGATAATTTCCACAGTTGGTATGGTCCTTTTCAGGTTTAGGTATAAGAGAAATATATGCCTGCATTCCTTGTGGGACAAAGGGTTGTGGGATTGATACTGCATTAAATGTACGTTTCATAAGTGGAATTAATAGGTCTTTCAATTTTTTATAGAACCGGGGAGTGAAGCCATCCGGGCCTGGGCTTTTCCCCAACACTAATGACTCAATTACCGTTTGTATTTCGAGCTCCGAGAATTCCCGTTCTAGGAGCTCCTTGTCTATCTTTGTTAGTGTCGGTATTGATGTGTCTTTTATGTATTTATATATATTCTGTTGAAAAGTTTTGGGATCTTTCTCTGCTGGCACGTTTGGTATATTATATAGCCTAGAGTAGAAAGTAAGAAATATTTTCAAGATCCCTCTTGGGTCATAAGAGAAATCACCTGCTTCGGTTTTTATTTTGGTAATTGATGTCGAACTTATTCGTTGGCGTAGTGCCCTGGCCAGTAATCTACCGGGTTTATTTCCCTGCTGATAGTAAAAGGATCGGGTTTTATCTCTGATCCGTAACGTTTGTTCGTTCAATAAGGTTCTCAATTCTGTTTTCTTTGTTGTTACTTCTATTCATTTTTCCTGTGAGGGATTTTGTTCATGTTGTTTTTCTAATTCATTTATGTCATTTGACAGCTGCATTACTTTATTTCCCTTTATCTTTTTTAATCTCGTCCCGTGTTTTATAAACAGACCCCTTATGATACATTTCAGAGTTTCCCATTGAATGGGAAGGGAAGTAGTATCTTCTGCGTGATCCCCTACAAAATTTGTTATTGCTAACCCAAACTCTGTTGTTCATGCCTCATCGAATAATAAATTATCGTTTAGCTTCTAAGAGCACCTTGCTGTCTTCTCATTAGCGATGGTCATCGTCAGATATATCGGTGCATGATCATGACTATATCGCACTTCCAATTTCAGAGGAGGAGATCACAGATATTCCTAATTGATTTATTAGAAAGTAATCTAGTCTATGATAAGTTCTATGAACTTTTGAGAGGAACGTATAGTCCCTCTTGAGCGGATGAGCAACCCTCCATATGTCCACTAATTGATATCTAATCATCATTTCCTTAAACTTCCTCTTCTCATTATTTCTCCCGTTCATTGGGGGTGGCTTGGTATTTTCGAAAGCTATTTTATCTAAGAGAAATTCCCAAAACATGGCCTGTTGGGGGTACTTGAGGACAGGGTTGAGAACCACTGACTTAGAAGACATAGGAGGCAAGAGAGGACAGGGCCAAGTTCAACCTTTAAAAGAAAAGTCAAAATAAGTGTATAACTTCAGCTCCCTAGATCTCTGGACCTGTTGAGCGTTCACATGTTATTCTCAGTGAAGGCAACTTCTGTTGATGCATCTGTTTCATTCTATGTTCAATTTTAATTGTCAAGTTAGATGATAGGTTTTAAATAACATTTTAACTATGTTCTATTCATTTTAACTAATGTCCATTAAATATGTTTTTTTTTAGCATTTTGTAAATCCTCTTATAACGATGAGGATGTTATGGTGTATGTTAGCCCCATAACAAATCGGCCTCTTCTTCTAGCAACAATGGATCTGTACAACAAGACTGTTGTCTCGGAGTTCATACTGGTTGGATTAACAGAAAACTCCACACTAAAATGTATTTTGTTTGTCATCTTTTTCTTTATTTACATCTTGAATCTGTTTCAGAATTTGGGACTTGTAGTACTCATCAGTGTGGACAGGAACCTCCATACTCCCATGTATAGTTTCTTGCGCCACTTATCATTCCTTGACATCTGCTACACTTCAACAATCATGATAAGGATGCTGAAAGACTTGGCCTCGTATAATACGTCCATATCAGTAGCTGGATGTGAACTTCAGATACTGTCCTATATTGGGTTTGGAGTAACTCAGTGTTTTATTCTGGCAGCCATGTCCTGTGACAGATACGTGGCCGTATGCCACCCACTGACCTACCTTCAAATAATGAGCAGGCGGACCATCCTGATCCTACTTGTGTTCTCCTACTTAGGAGGCTTGGTCATTGGCTGTGTTCAGACTGGCTTCTCACACTTCCATCTAGACTTCTGTGAAGAACGCCCATATATTTACCACTACTACTGTGACATTATTGCCCTGATTCAGATTTCCTGTGGTGACACCAGACTCAATCAAATGCTCGTCTTCTCCTTATCAGGTTTTTCTGAGTTCTCATCTCTATTGGTGATCCTCGTGTCCTATATGTATATTTTTGTATCTGTCTTACGTTCTTCTCTAGGATGCAGGAAGGCCTTCTCTACTTGTGCTTCTCATTTGATGGTGGTGACTATATCTTACGTAACAGTCATGTTTATATACCTCAGACCTTCATCTGCCTACAGCCCAGAGAAAGGCAAAGTGATTTCTGTATTTGTCACTATAGTCATTCCTTTTCTGAATCCTTTAATATACAGCCTGAGGAACCGTGACGTAAAAACTTCTGCCAAAAAAATGGGAATTTCCTTACTAAAGAAAGTGGGAATATTTGGTATACAGTGACAGTTATATTGTGTCACTTCATCTTTAAAGCATGCATACTTACATATTTGATTGCCTTATTTGCCAATTAAATAATTATTTTCAGTAGAGAAAATTAAGTGAAATGTTTCCTACTGCTCAATCATCTGCTCAACCATCTCATATGCTGGCAACCATCTGCTCAACCATCTCATATGCTGGCCACAATGTTTTCTCCATTTCAAATATTCTCAGCTTGTAGCCCGGTAGTGGTTAATGCTTCCCCCAGCCGGGAGGGTTAGTGTTAATTGTTTTTCCCAGGTTTTTCATGTGGGTTCTCTTGGTTTCCGACCCCTTGGTCCTGTGTACTGTAAAAGGGATGGAGGCCCTGACTCAGGGGGGGGCTGTTGGCTTTCGGTCTGTCTTAGAAGTTCTGGACCATGTCGCAGACCAGTTCGTTGCCATTGCCTGAATTTTGGATTCCCAGTGCGATGCCGAGATTTGAGTTCTCGCTACCTGTTAGAATATTATTTTAAATTCATAATTCGGCACTTATAGGTCTTATGTTATATTCATGGCAAGCTTGCAAAATATCTTTGGTTTTATGATTAGTCATAATAAATAGTATGTGTGAATGACCTTGATTAAATGTTCAGTGAAACATATCCTCATCTGAAGCTGAGTTAGTAATACGTTTTTAGTGTAGCCAATTTGAGTATGACATATATGGTATCTTAAATGTCATGAGAAGTCAAAAATAGACACGTGTCTACGTAGCTAAAGGAATAATATAATAAAAGTAAAGAGAATAGCATTTAGAATGATAGTTATTTCTAGCTGCTTCAGTTCTGAGGAATATTGTGTCCGATCATTTGATACAAGGATGTGTAAATGTGACATGAATGATGTTTTGAATGTATTAAATTAATTTGATATGTACCTTGTTCTGTAACACTTTACTTAATAAAGACCAACCTTGTTATTAAAAAATTAATTTGATATGATTAATCATAATTCAGGGGGGATTGTTAGAATATTATTTCAAATTCATAATTCGGCACTTATAGGCGTTATATTATATTCATGGCAAGCTTGCAAAACATATTTGGTTTTATGATTAGTCATAATAAATAGTATGTGTGAATGACCTAAAGGAAGTGGGAAGATTTGGTATACATTGACAGTTATATTGTGTCGCTTCATCTTTTAAGCATGCATACTTACATATTTGATTGCCTTATTTGCCAATTAAATAATTGTTTTCAGTAGAGAAAATTGAGTAAAATTTTTCCTACTGCTCAACCACCTGCTCAATCATCTCATATGCTGGCCACAATGTTTTCTCCATTTCAAATATTCTCAGCTTGTAGCCGGGTAGTGGTTAACCACTTGCCGACCGGCGCACGACGATATACGTCGACAGAATGGCACGTACAGGCAGGAGGGCGTATATATACGTCCCTCCTTTAGCCTGTCCGTGCCATCGGGAGCGCGCCGGGAGCGGCGCGCTCCCGCGCCGGTCGGGACCCCCGTGAGTCCGGCCGCGGTCCCCGCGGACTCGATCGCCGCGGGGACTCCCGCGATCGGCTCACGGAGCGGCTAAACGGGGAGATGCCGAGATAAACAGCATCTCCCCGTTCTGCCTAGCAACTAGTGATGCCGATCTCTGCTCCCTGTGATTGGAGCAGAGATCAGCATTCACTAGCTGACAGCCACGCCCCCCCACAGTAAAAAAAACACCCCTAGGCCTACTTAACCCCTACACTGCCACCTTGTGGTTAACTCCTAAACTGCCAGTGTCATTTATACAGAAATCAATGCATTTAAATGCATTAATTGCTGTAAAAATGACAATGGTCCCAAAAATGTGTCAAAAATGTCCGATGTGTCCGCCATAATGTCGCAGTCACAAAAAAAATCGCAGATCTCCGCCATTAATAATAAAAAAAAAATTATTAATAAAAATGCTATAAAACTATCCCCTATCTTGTAAACGCTATAACTTCTGCGCAAACCGATCAATAATCGCTTATTGCGATTTTTTTTACCAAAAATATGTAGAAGAATACGTATCGGCCTAAACTGATGAAAAAAAATGTTTTTTTATATATTTTTGGGGGATATTTATTATAGCAAAAAATAAAAAATAATGCATTTTTTTCAAAATTGTCGCTCTATTTTTGTTTATAGCGCAAAAAATAAAAACCGCAGGGGCGATCAAATACCACCAAAAGAAAGCTCTATTTGTGGGGAAAAAAGGACGTCAATTTTGTTTGGGAGCCACGTCGCACGACCGCGCAATTGTCAGTTAAAGCGACGCAGTGCCGAATCGCAAAAAGGGGCCTGGTCCTTTGGCTGCAAATTGGTCCGGTCTGAAAGTGGTTAATGCTGCCCCCAGCCGGGAGGGTTAGTGTTAATTGTGTTTCCCAGGTTTTTCATGTGGGTTCTCTTGGTTTCCGACCCCTTGGTCCTGTGTACTATAAAAGGGATGGAGGCCTGGACTCGGGGGCTGTTGGCTTTCGGTCTGTCTTAGAAGTTCTGGGCCATGTTGCAGACCAGTTCGTTGCCATTTCCGGAATTTTGGATTCCCAGTGCGGTGCCAAGATTTGAGTTCCCGCTACCAAAGAGGATGGTTGGGACTTGCAGTCTTCTCTGAAGAAACCAAGCATGAACTCTGCCAAGTATGGACTCTTTTCTGTGCAGGTATGCTGGGGCAGCCACAAGCCTGTGTAAAGGTACACGTCTTTCTTCTTGTATTCTAAGTGCCTAGGCCAGGAATTGGTAGGAGCGGAGATCCCAGTTCACCGGTGGTTAACACATATACACATACACGGGTTTGTAAGTGGAAATGGTTACAAAATTTAATAGACAATACGTTCCTCTTTTATGGGAAATGCAGAGGGAGGGGACAGCTTTCCCAAAAACCAATCAGACTTATACACATGTGCATACATTAACAACTTCTTGTCACGTGACAGTCTTCAGTTGAAATATGGAATATGGGGCAAAGGTCAGTCACGTGCTGGTGGTTAGCTTGCAACAGGAAATATAAGGCAAAGTTTAGAGTATGACAGTTAGTTCTGTTAACTGTACACACCTGCTGATTTGACCACAAGAAAACTCCTAAGTCACTCCATATCCTCTGGTGAAGTACAGAGTTAGAAAACCACATAACAGCTGCGTCCTGCTGATATGTCAACACTGGTCAAACCGTTTTTCTAAGAAATATACTTACACCAGCTTTGTTTAAAAGCTCAAAGTTAAGCATATTTATTTCAACCCCTATCAAAATGGTATATCATTATAAGTAGCCCCCTTATAATCCTCTCTTTGATCATTCTGATTCAACATAATGATCATATCTAATGTCCTCAAAATTCACTATTCTTCTTCTTCTTCTTCACTTGTCCTGATGATGGAAAGATTCTGTTTAGTTTCCAGGTAAAATCATCGTGTCCTCCAGGGAGATTTGTCCTATGCCTTCCTGAATATCTTGTAGATTTTGTTGTTGTCTTGAAGGGAGTGTATCCTCGGTTACTGTTAAGGGCTCTGGAGTTGAGGGGAGCTGGGGACACTTCTTCAGTCGGCTGGCGTGGATCCAGGTGTTGCCTAGGTCCGTCAGTACCGCGGTCCTGGATACCTTTTCCACCTTCCACGGTCCGGAGTAGATTGGTCCAATTCTTTTCCTGTGAGCCAGCTGCTTAATCAGTACTTTGTCCCCTGGGATGAAGGGGTGGGTTGGTTCTGTTGAAAGAGGAAAAAAGGTGACAGAAACTTGTTCATTTATTTCATGAAGCATACTTACCAGACTTTTCACGTACACTTCCTGTTGGGAATAAACGTTAATGTCAGAATTTGGGTCTAATGGGGGTAATTCTATATTTGCAGGGATTCCCATTAGAATTTCAAAAGGGGACAATCCTGTCCTAGAATGGGGGGGTGGTTCTTATCTGAAAAAGGACAGAAGGTAAGTGTTCCAACCAACCTTTTAGAGTACCTCCTGTAGCCTTTTTTAATTTGTCTTTGATGTTCCTGTTCATTCTCTCTACTACTCCTGCACTCTGGGGATGATAGGGAATATGTAGTTTCCATTGCATCCCCAGAGATTTGGCTACAACTTGGGTCACTGAGGAACTAAATGCGGGTCCTCTGTCGGATAAAATTAGGATACAATTAGCTTCAGGTATACCCAGGATCTTCCCCTCTTTTGTCCAAAGACCTTCAGAGTCTTTGGTCAAACCTTCATTTGCCCAGAAATGGACATCTGTATCTGTGGCCATTGACTGCATTTGGGCCACAACAGTTTTGAAATCAGGGGATGAGAAGTGCTCTTTAAAGAAGATTGTGGTAGGGGCTGGTGAATTGGGTGAACTGGCAGCAGCCTTTTTTGCTTCTCTGTCTGCGAAAGCATTTCCTTTTGATACTATACTATTGTCTGATGAGTGGGCTTTTACTTTTATAACAGCAACCTTTTTAGGGAGCAGAATTGCTTGCAGTAGATTAAGGATCTGCTCTGAATTAGCTATCTGTTTGTTGTCTGCTGTTTTAAATCCTCTATTGGCCCATATCACACCAAAATCATGTACCACTCCAAATGCATATCTGCTGTCTGTATAAATGTTGACTTCCTTGTTTGTGAACAGAATACAGGCTCTGGTCAGAGCTTCTAGTTCTGCTACTTGGGCAGAAACAGGGGGCAATGGTTTTGCTTCTAACACTGTATGTGGCAACTGAACTACAGCATAGCCAGTTAAAAATGTAGAGTCAGAGGGACGGGAACAACTACCATCTACAAAAACATTTTCGGCATTTATAATTGGAATGTCAGAAAGATCAGGTCTTGGTGAAGTGACTTGTTCCACTTTTTCTACACAATTATGTGTGTGATCAGGTTCGTGTGGTAAACGTAACATGGAATGTAGTAAACGTACAACTGGATTGCTATTCGGAACATATTTAAGTACCAAGTTGTCAGTATTTAACAAAGTGATCTCGTATCCACTGAGTCTTTGGGAAGTCATGTGTTGTGTGTTCATATTCTGTATGAGGTGGGTAACTGAATGAGTGGTGTACAGTGTCATTTTGTGTCCCAATACTATTTTGTTGGCATCCTGTGCAGACATGGCACAGGCAGCGACATTCTGAAGACAGGACGGCATGCCCTGGACTTGGATAGGGAGTTTTCTAGATAAATATGACACTGGGCGATACCCTGAGCCATGAGATTGTGCAAGTACTGCAGCAAAAGATTTTCCTGAAACTACACAGTACAACTGGAAGGCTTTACCATAATCTACCAATCCCAGGGCGGGGGCGGTGGACAAACTCTTAATAAGAGCATCAAAAGCATTTTTTCTGTCTTCTGTCCAGTCTATCAATTTAGGGGCGTTTGACCCGGCAGCCTCTCGTAGGATACTATCATAATGAGAACAGTCAGGAATCCACTGGCGGCAATATACAATTGCGCCCAAAAATGACAACAAAGCTGCTTTGTCTTTTGGAGGACTGAGAGCTTGTAAGGCTGCGGCACGTTTGGGGGACACTAGCCTGGTTCCCTTGTCCAGAATACATCCTAGGTATTCTACTTGTGGTAGACACCACTGTATTTTTTTCCTTGAGGCTAGGTGGCCGGCTTCGGCCAGATGTTCTAACAGTAATGTTGAATCGACCGCACAATCTTCAGCAGAACGACTGCACAAGAGCAAGTCGTCCACATACTGTATTAGTACCGACCCATGCTCGGAAGTCCAAGACTTGACAGTCTCGTTGAGTACCATGGAGAAGGCGGCGGGGCTGTCTACATACCCTTGCGGTAAACGCGACCAAGTTAACTGGCCCGCGCCGGCCCATGAGAAGGCAAATATGGGCTGAGCCTCTTCGGCAATAGGAATGCTAAAAAATGCGTTTGCCAAATCAATCACTGTGTAGCATAGGGAATCTGCAGGTATGCATGAAAAAATGAATGTTATATCAGATACCAAGGGCGGGAGGGGTAGTACTTGTTTATTAACTGCCCTTAGATCTTGGACTAGCCTCCATTCGCCACTGGTCTTTTTTACGGGGTAAATGGGCGTGTTCCAGGGGCTGATTACTGGTTTCAAAATGCCTAAGCGTATGTATTCTTCAATCTGTGGTGCAATTCCATTGGTTTTCTCTGGGGGCAAGGGATACTGTTTGTGGTATTGTGGCTGTGCATCTGGACGTAATTGGGGAGTGTAGTGTGTGCAGTTGATAAATCCTACGCTACCTTTGTTTTCTGCCCAGATCTTGTGAGTCTCTAAAGTGGCGGGCAGTAACATAAAGAATCCTTTATGTGTGTGTCGTTTAGGACCAGTCAGGTCACAGAAAGGGGAACTTGCAGTTAGTGACCCTTCTTTGTCAAATTTAATAGTGATATTTAGACTGGACAACAGGTCCCTTCCCATAAGGGATACAGGACAGGAGGCCAACACAGCAAAAGACTGATCGCACAAATGTTGCCCCTCGGGAGTGGTTACAGGTAATGGTGGAGTGATGGGATGGGTAACAGGGGTCCCATTTATACCAATAGAGTTTACTTGCGAGGACATGAGGTTCTAGTGAGGGATATAATTGTAGGCGAGGACCAGGCTCTCCTGAGTCCATTTTTATAGTGACATAAGGTGGAGGGGGTTCAAAGGTAGGGGCGGATACATTTGTTTTAACTGCAGGAGTCTTTTTAGCATATTTCTTTCTATAATCTTTTAAACATTTTCTCCATGAGTGATAACAATCTTTCATGTATTGAGGGTCATTAGATTTACCCGGGGGTAGGAATGCTTATGCGTCTGACAAATTTTGCTAACTTTCTTCCAATCTTCCTCTGAACAAGGACCTTGTGGTCCCGGATCATGAATACCTAACTGGTGGCATCTTTCCTGGACTTGAGCCCAGAAAGGTTCCACCTGTGGTCCAGGTAGATTGTTTTTAATATATTCATACGGGCACGGGATCCCTATGTCTGATCCTGGGGTGGCCGCAGAATTCCCCATCTAACAAAGTGGGCAGAGTATGACTAGTATGTGGGCACAAGTGATAACAACCCGTTTGGGTAATCACTTGTTGGTCCGTCAAATCAGATGGACTAATGGGACTGTGAAGGTTTACCCTTAGTACTCGATTTATGGTTCCTTTCTTTGTGGCGGGATATATTCCTCTTACCCCTAATCTACAAGAATAGCCCCCTGGTCTATTGGTTAATAGAACCCACCTATTTTCTATTTTTAAAAAAACAGTAATCCTATAGTACAATGTGGACAAGATAAAGCTATGTCGCTACAATCAGGTTCTTCGTATTCCGAAGTCATTAAACTCTTATACTTTATACAACATGCAATTCTTAAAATTTTTAGGTACTTACGCTGTTCTGTAGAAAAAGAAGTCTCACATATACATATATATATATATATCTTAAACAAAACTTTATACTTATTTCTATAGGTCTTATACTGTAAATCTTATGAACAGAATTATTTTAAATGATCATTATAAAACCATACATTTGTTCAATTTTATAGTGCACTTTTTGTTTCTCAAAAAACTTAATGGGCGTCCGCTCAACCAAACCTTTTATCACGGGCGTAATCTGCTACTTCCCGGTGATTAAAATAATAATCTCTTTTACAATAGTTTTTTTTATAGTCAGACCAACCTAGTCAGACTCTCTTTAAATAGCCAAATAACCTACGTAACTACCTGCGTGTCCTTTTAACCTCCCGGGGGACCAGCCTAGTCCTCCGCGAAGGCACAACAACCTCTTTAAACTAAATTCGTGGCGATTATCTGGACAGCGTAAGCATTTACACCTATTCACCTTAAAAGGTAAAAAAGGGCAAAATCACTTACCTGTCACAAGATATCCCACTTCTGAACACCAGTTGTAAAGGTACACGTCTTTCTTCTTGTATTCTAAGTGCCTAGGCCAGGAATTGGTAGGAGCGGAGATCCCAGTTCACCGGTGGTTAACACATATACACATACACGGGTTTGTAAGTGGAAATGGTTACAAAATTTAATAGACAATACGTTCCTCTTTTATGGGAAATGCAGAGGGAGGGGACAGCTTTCCCAAAAACCAATCAGACTTATACACATGTGCATACATTAACAACTTCTTGTCACGTGACAGTCTTCAGTTGAAATATGGAATATGGGGCAAAGGTCAGTCACGTGCTGGTGGTTAGCTTGCAACAGGAAATATAAGGCAAAGTTTAGAGTATGACAGTTAGTTCTGTTAACTGTACACACCTGCTGATTTGACCACAAGAAAACTCCTAAGTCACTCCATATCCTCTGGTGAAGTACAGAGTTAGAAAACCACATAACAGCTGCGTCCTGCTGATATGTCAACACTGGTCAAACCGTTTTTCTAAGAAATATACTTACACCAGCTTTGTTTAAAAGCTGAAAGTTAAGCATATTTATTTCAACCCCTATCAAAATGGTATATCATTATAAGTAGCCCCCTTATAGCCTGAAGTTAGGGACTAGGGATGTTAGGAAAAAGACTGCACTTTATGTTGAACCATTACCCATGTCTATCATCATGTTAATCTATTCAAGCAAAGCATTTGTCTTTGCCTGGCCTGAAGTTACTCAAGGGATGTAATGCAAGTAAATGGAACATGTAGTTACAGCTTGGGTCACTATTAGGGATGAGGTTCGTGTTCGAGTCGAACCCATGTTCGACTCGAACACTGGCTGTTCGCCCGTTCGGCGAAATCTGAACATTATGGGCCATTCGCGACGAATTCGAGTGGAACCTCACGGCCCATAATTCACTGCGGCATCGCAGTGCATTGCTGGCTGATGATTGGCCAAGCATGCACTATGACCCGCATGCTTGGCCAATCACAGCGCCTTCAGCGAAGAGAGCCATAATTGGCCACAGGCAGGATGCCTGTGGCCAATTACGGCTCAGGGGGTTTAGTACACGCCCCACACTATATAAGGCCGCCTGCGCAGCGGCCTTGCGTAGTGTGTTGCGGCTCATAGAAAGAGATAGACGGAGAGACAGTGTCTTAATTTCCTTTGAAGCTATTGCAGTTACAGTCGGTGTATTGTGCCACCTGCACAGTGTACACCTGAAGCTACCTCAATTGCTGTTGTTGTTCTGTTCCTATACCACAGGCAGCTGCAGCAGTTACAGTCGGTGTATTGTGCCACCTGCACAGTGTACACCTGAAGCTGCGTTTTTTATTTTTTGCGCTATAAACAAAAATACAGCGACAATTTTGTAAAAAATGCAATATTTTTTTACTTTTTGCTATAATAAATATCCCCAATGTAGGCCGATACGTATTCTTCTACATATTTTTGGTAAAAAAAATCGAAATTAGCGATTATTGATTGATTTGCGCAAAAGTTATAGCATTTACAAAATAGGGGATAGTTTTATAGCATTTTTATTAATATTTTTTTTTTTACTAGTAATGGCGGCGATCCGCGATTTTTATTGTGACTGCGACATTATGGCGGACACATCGGATATTTTTGACACATGTTTGGGACCATTGTCATTTATACAGCAATCAGTGCTATTTAAATGCGCTGATTCCTGTGTAAATGACACTGGCAGTGAAGGAGTTAACCACTAGGGGGCGGGGAGGGGTTAAGTCTGTGTTTTCTAACTGTCTGGAGGCGTGGCTTGGCGTGTGACATCACTGATCGTTTTTCCCTATGACAGGGAACAGACGATCAGTGACAGTGTCACTAGGAAGCACGGGGAGAGGTTTGTTTACACATACCTCTCCCCGTTCTTCAGCTCTGTGACCCGATCGCGGGACCCGGTCCCGCGGCCGTGGTCACGGAGCTCAGGACAGAGCTCAGGCAGTCCTTAAGCGGTTAATGAGTCCCTAAAAAATTAAATACAATGGCTTTGAAATTACAGAGCTCAATTCTTTTAGGATCTGTGGGTGGATGCCATCTGGTCCAGGTGCTTTATCCACCTTTATTCTGTCTAAATATTTCTGGACCATATCACTTTTGAGCCATTGTGGATTTGGGGCTGTGTTTTAACTTTGACCGTGAGCCACATAGGTTTTATTTTAAGCCTTTTAAGCGTATTGCCCATGGGAATATACTTTGCAGTGAGGTCCCAAACAGTCTTTTTGAAGAATTCCCATTTCTGTTCTGTGCTCATTGATGCCAATATTCTCTCCCAGTCCAAGTCCTGGAGAGCAGCCCTCATCCTTGGAAAATTTGCTCTCTTGAAGTTGAGCGTTTTTATCTTTCCCGTATGTATTTCTTGCTTACAGCTAACATCAAACGAAATCATGTTATGGTCACTGCTACCCAGTTGTTCCTTTATCTGAACATTAGTAATACGCTCTGCATGGTTTAAGATTACCAGATCCAGCAGATCATTCCTAGTTGGGGCCTCAATAAGCTGGACCATAAAATTGTCCTGTAATAGGTTTATAAATGTTTCCCCTTTAACTGTCTCAGCAGTGCCATTACTCCACTCAATTTCTGGGTAGTTAAAATCCCCCATTATTATCACCGTCCCAGCCCTTGCAGCCCTTTCCATCTGTGCAAGGAGCTGAGTCTCCACCTCATCGTGAACATTGGGTGGTCTATAACAAACTCCAATGATTAACTTAGAACTACGCACATCTGTATGCAGTTCCACCCATAATGCTTCAGACTCATCACACTCTTCATCCCCCAGGTCCTCTTTCACACTTTGCTTTGAGATCACTTCTCAAATACAGACAGACCCCTCCACCTTTCCTTTTTACTCTGTCTCTCCGAAAGAGTGCATAGCCAGGAATATTAATAGCCCAGTCATGTGAAGATTGAAGCCAAGTTTCAGCAATACCGATTACATCATAGCTCTCCTCATGCACCAGAGCTTCCAACTCACCTATTTTGCTTGGCAGACTTCTGGCATTGGTGAACGAACACTTTAATGCATTACTACATTTTGCTCTGATATTTTTCATATCATTTTTAGTAGTTTCCATTCCAGAACCTCCACTCGCAACATCAGATTCTGAAAAGTGAATTTTACAAATTTTTGCAACACAATGTTTCCAAAACAAAATCAGCCCCCCTCACCCCAAAAAATGTATGTTTCGTCAGTTCCAGTTTCTGTCTTTTTTTTTACTGGCTTCTACAAGCATCTGATCACACCGATCTTGGTGTGACCTGACGCGTTTCGACCCGTAACTATATGGGTCTTCTTCAAAGGATTTTGTCTGCTGGAATAAGAGATAGACAAATAAAATAAAGATCAAAATAGATATATGATATAGGCACATATGCCACAGTTATCTCCTTGCATATTAGCATAGAGTTAGCATATAATAGTGTGCATATTTACCAAAATGTGTGTAGTTGATAGAGTAAATTCTTTGTATGAAAATCCCTTAAAAACACTTCATTCTCTCCAGGTGGCCCCCGGACGCCCTCCGTTTGGGTAGGCCATGGCACGATGATCACCCAGATAATGTGTGGCTTACAAGAGGTCACACTCAAGGTTTGACCTTCCACAAACAGGTCGGCAGGGCGCCAAGACGGGGTCGATGGGGGGAGAAAAAGATCACACCTGCGGCAAAGAAGATCCCCAATCGGACAATCATAGTGCCAGAGACATGGCTTGGGGTATTTTACTCTAACCAATTTTGTGTAGGCTTTTAATTAATAGCCAGTTACTTCATAGACCATACATTGGGTATATAACAGTGGGTATACATATCTACATCTCATTCAATATTCCCATGTCTCCCATATGTATAGAGAGAGGGGTATATAGTAGTGAATATATGTATTTACATCTCATTTCATATTCCCATTTCTCCCATGTGTATAGACAGAGGAGGGAGGGGAAGGAAAAGAGAAAGATAAAAACTATTTGTCTGGCCCACAGGTATCTGAATGTTGCTAAAGGGTGTTTGTCCTTGCGGATAAGAGATTTTATTTTTAATTTATTGTTAGAAAAAAAGGGGGGGAAAATGTGTCTATCCCAACAATCAGTGCCTGACCTCAGAAATGGACTTCTGGAAGAATGGTCAAACATTCCCATAGACACACTCCTAAACCTTGTGGACGGCCTTCCCAGAGGAGTTGAAGCTGTTATAGCTGCAAAGGGTGGGCCAACTCAATATTGAACCCTACGGACTAAGACTGGGATGCCATTAACTGCTTCCCGACCGCCTCCTGCACATATACGTCAGCAGAATGGCACGGCTGGGCAAAACCACGTACCGGTACGTGGTCCTTTAAGAGTCCAGCCGTGGGTCGCACGCGTGCCGCCGTCTGCGCGCTCGCGACCCAGTCAGGAGCTCCGTGACCACGGCCGCGGGACCAGCGGACTCGGTCATCGCTGGTGTCCCACGATCGGGTCACAGAGCTGAAGAACGGGAAGACGTCTGTGTAAACAAACCTCTCCCCGCGCTTTCTACACTGCCTGTCACTGATCGGCTGTTCTCTGTCATCGGGAAAGCCGATCAGTGACGTCAGACGTCAGCCACGCCCCCTACTGTAAAAAAAACACACACACGTCACACTAACTCCTCCCCGCCCCCTAATGGTTAACTCCTTCACTGCCAGTGTCATTTACACAGGAATCAGTGCATTTAAATAGCATTGATTTCTGTATAAATGACAATGGTCTCAAAAATGTGTCAAAAATGTCCAATGTGTCGCAGTCACAATAAAAATCGCTGATCGCCGCCATTACTAGTAGAAATTAAAATATTAATAAAAATGCTATAAAACTATCCCCTATTTTGTAAACGCTATAACTTTTGCGCAAACCAATCAATAATCTCAATTTTTTTTACCAAAAAATATGTAGAAGAATACGTATCGGCCTAAACTGAGGAAAAAAAACCGTTTTTTTATATATTTTTTGGGGATATTTATTATAGCAAAAAGTAAAAAATATTGCATTTTTTTCAAAATTGTCGCTCTATTTTTGTTTATAGCGCAAAAAATATAAAAAAACTGCAGGGGCGATCAAATACCACCAAAAGAAAGCTCTATTTCACGACCGCGCAATTGTCAGTTAAATCGGCGCAGTGCCGAATCGCAAAAAGGGGCCTGGTCCTTTGGCTGCAAATTGGTCCGGGGCTGAAAGTGGTTAACTGTATATAAAGACTTGTATTTTTGGTTCTAATAAAGAGTCTGATTCCTGTTTGACCCTCCGTACAGAGCCTCGTCTCGTACTTGGGGGGAAGAATTATTCGTATGGGTTTCTTGTTCGGCTGATTGGAGTGTTCGGTAGCTGCCTTTGTGTTCGGAAATGGAATGTCCTAAAAGGCTTTAACCCCTTTCATACTCGGGGTGTCGTTACAAACACCTTTGGAATGCATTAGAGTGGACACTGTGAGCCAGGCCTTCTCGTCCAACAATCAGTGCCTGACCTCACAAATGCACTTCTGGAAGAATGGTCAAACATTCCCATAGACACACTCCTAAACCTTGTGGAAAGCCTTCCCAGAGGAGTTGAAGCTGTTATAGCTGCAAAGGGTGGGCCAACTCAATATTGAACCCTACGGACTAAGACTGGGATGCCATTAAAATTCATGTGTGTGTGTGAGAAGGCAGGCGTCCCAATAATTTTGGAACTAAGACTGGGATGCCATTAAAGTTCATGTGTGTGTGAAGGTAGGCGTCCCAATACTTTCAATACAATATAGTGTATATGTGATAAGTGTCAACCACTTGACCCCCCAGGCCAGTTCTAAGTAATGACAATGTTATCACACAATGTCCATGAACAATGTAGAGGTGTGATAGCTGAATGGGTTGCAGTGGGAATTCCCCTTTGTATAATAACTATACAATCTCCTTTGGGAATTTTAACTGTTTAATGATCTGTTTGCCAATAAAAAAAAAAAAGTAAGATGAGATGTTACAGATCTGCCATCTGCTCCCCTAATAATGAGTCCCGGATGGTTCTCCTTTTTTATTATAAAGCCACAGAATTTTCACCAACCGTGTATAATGGCAAGCACTTAGTCCATTTACCAAGCCAACGCAACAAAGGAGCACCTATGCAGAGATGTATAGCAAGGAACCATCAAAGAACAGGTATGATCCCACAGGACCCAATGTGTAGGGGGGTTTAACCACTTCAGTACCGATGATGCCTGCAGCTACAGTCATCATCCAGGTTTTTTTTTTTTTTTTTTCAGCCGGCGTTGTTTTTTTTTTTTTTTTTTTTTCAGCCCACTGAGTCGAAAAAATTAATGTATGTGTGTACCAGGCTTAAGTGACACAAGGTAGCTTGTACCGAGTAATACTGTTTTTTTTTTTTTCTTTCTTTTTTAAATATATATTGTACATCTCTTCTGTCTGTTGTTCTCCGAGTGAAATGTTTTGTTCCCTAACCATATAATATCTGGTTATTTACATTTACCACTGAATATACAGTGCCTTGAAAAAGTATTCATACCCCTTGAAATGTTCCACATTTGGTCATGTTAACAACCAAAAACGTAAACGTATTTTATTGGGATTTTATGTGATGGACCAACACAAAGTGGCACATAATTGTGAAGTAGAAGGAAAATAATAAATGGTTTTCAACATTTGTTACAAATACAGTATCTCACAAAAGTGAGTACACCCCTCACATTTATGTATATATTTTATTCTATTGTTTTTATGTGACAACACTGAAGAAATGACACTTGGCTACAATGTAAAGTAGTGAGTGTACAGCTTGTATAATGGTGTAAATTTGCTGTCCCCTCAAAATAACTCAACACACAGCCATTAATGTCTAAACCGCTGGTAACAAAAGTGAGTACACCCCTAAGTGAAAATGTCCAAATTGGGCCCAATTATCCATTTTACCTCCCCGGTGTCATGTGACTAGTTAGTATTACAAGGTCTCAGGTGTGAATGGGGAGCAGGTGTGTTAAATTTGGTGTTATCGCTCTCACTCTCTCATACTGGTCACTGGAAGTTCAACATGGAGCCTCATGGCAAAGAAGTCTCTGAGGATCTGAAGAAAAGAATTGTTGCTCTACATAAAGATGGCCTAGACTATAAGATTGTCAAGACCCTGAAACTGAGCTGCAGCACGGTGGCCAAGACCATACAGTGGTATAACAGAACAGGCCTCGCCATTGTCCACCAAAGAAGTTGAGGTCACATGCTCAGCGTCATATCCAGAGGTTGTCTTTGGGAAATAGACGTATGAGTGCTGCCAGCATTGCTGCAGAGTTTGTAGGGGTGGGGGGTCAGCCTGTCAGTGCTCAGACCATACGCCGCACACTGCATCAAGTTGGTCTGCATGGCTGTCATCCCAGAAGGAAGCCTCTTCTAAATATGATGTACAAGAAAGCCCTCAAACAGTTTGTTGAAGACAAGCAGACTAAGGACACGGATTACTGGAACCATGTCCTGTGGTCTGATGAGACCAGGATAAACGTGTTTAGTTCAGATGGTGTCAAGCCCGTGTGGCGGCAACCAGGTGAGGAGGACAAAGACAAGTGTGTCTTGTCTACAGTCGAGAATGGTGTAATGAGTGTCATGGTCTGGGGCTGCACTGGGGAGCTACAGTTCATTGAGGGAACCATGAATGCCAACATGTACTGTGACATACTGAAGCAGAGCATGATCCCCTCCCTTCAGAGACTGGGCCGCAGGTCGGTATTCTAACATTATAAGGATCCCAAACACACCTCCAAGAAGACCACTGCCTTGCTAAAGAAGCTGAGGGTGAATGTGATTGACTGGCCAAGCATGTCTCCAGACCTAAACCCTATTGAGCATCTGTGGGACATCCTCAAACGGAAGGGGGAGGAGCACAAGGTCTCTAACATCCACCAGCTCCGTGATGTCGTCATGGAGGAGGGGAAGAGGACTCCAGTGGTGACCTGTGAAGCTCTGGTGAACTCCATGCCCAAGAGGGTTAAGGCAGTGCTGGAAAATAATGGTGGCCACACAAAACCAATTTTGACATTTTCACTTAGGGGTGTACTCACTTTTTTTTGCCAGCGGTTTAGACATTAATGGCTGTGTGCATGGGCGTCCGCAGGTAGGGGCAAGGGGGGTCAAGTGCCCCCCCCTGGAATCAGGGATCGGATCTTAAATTAAGCACAGTTGCGTCTCTATCGAGGTGCTGCACCCGGGCACCACCCGCCGTGGGGTGACACCATTAAGGTGTTGTCAAGCCCCATCAGTGTAGTGTGACTTTGGACTCTTTTCCCTGCTCAGTCCAGCAGAGAACTCAGCGGTGTTGTGACAGGAGAAAGGCGAGCTGTGGGCTGTCAGAGGTTTCCCCGCCCATTCTCCTGTCAGGGAGAAGAGACGGCGGCTCTCACCAGCTTCCCCGCCCAGCTTCCTGCCCGCTCCGTTCCTTCCCTATTGGCCATAACTGCGGGCCAATCAAAGGCGACTAGGAGAGGCAAGCTTCATGGTACATGTAGTCCCAAAAGATTGGCGGCCCCATTTTCCACAGGGAGGAGGCTACATCTCGATCAAAAGAGAGATTGAGAGACTGCAGCCTGGAAAAAAGCTGAGGGAGAGAGCGCTACAGGACAAAGAACAAGGAGTCACGAGAGAGCCACGCTGCCCAGCGCTACAAGAGAGAGCCATGCTGTCCAGCACCACCAGAGAGAGCCACGCTGGCCAGCACCACCAAAGAGAGAAAGACTGAGCCACTACCAGGATACAGACATGTTACACTACTGAACAGTGTCGCCCCCAGGGAACCCAGAGTGAGCGATCGTCCAGCCGGAGGGATCACTGTTGTAGTTTCGCTGGGTCTGGTAAGAGGGCCTGTTGGCCATTATCCATTACTTATCCTAGGGACTGTACTACGTCTGCAGTCTCTGACCATAATAATGTGATAATAACATTGTCGAAAAGGGGCGGTGCATGGGTGACCCTAAAATGATGCCCCCCCTGAAAAAAGTTCTGCGGACGCCCATGGCTGTGTGTTGAGTTATTTTGAGGGGACAGCAAATTTACACTGTTATACAAGCTGTACACTCACTACTTTACATTGTAGACAAGTGTCATTTCTTCAGTGTTGTCACATGAAAAGATAGAATAAAATATTTACAAAAATGTGAGGGGTGTACTCACTTTTATGAGATATTGTAAATATTTGAAAAGTGTGGGGGGTACATTTGTATGGCCCCGGATTCAATACTTTGTAGAACCCCTTTCTCTGCAATTACAGCTACAAGTCTTTTTGGGGATGTCTCTACCAGCTTTGCACATCTAGAGAGGGACATTTTCTGCCCATTCTTCTTCTTTGCAAAATAGCTCAAGCTCTGTCAGATTGGATGGAGAGCGTCTGTGAACAGCAATTTTCTTGCCACAGATTCTTAACTGGATTCAGGTCTGTATTTTGACTGGGCCATTCTAACACATGAATATGCTTTGATCTAAACCATTCCATTGTAGCTCTGGCTGTATGTTTAGGGTCGTTGTCCTGCTGGAAGGTGAACCTCCCCCCCCAGTCTCAAGTCTTTTGCAGACTCTAACAGGTTTTCTTCTAAGATTGTCCTGTATTTGGCTCTATCCATCTTCCCGTCAACTCTGACCAGCTTCCCTGTCCCTGCTGAAGAAAAGCATCCCCACCACATGATACTGCCACCACCATGTTTCACGGTGGGGATGTTGTGTTCAGGGTGATGTGCAGTGTTAGTTTTCCACCACACATATTGTTTTGCTTTTTGGCCAAAAAGTTAAATTTTGGTCTCATCTCACCACAGCACCTTCTTCCACATGTTTGCTGTGTCCCCCACATGGCTTCTTGTAAACTCCAAACAGGACTTTGTAGCGGCCATAACCCACAGAGGGGCGGCCTAGACTTTTTGGCTTAACGGTTTCCTCCGCTTGGCTTGTCGGCGATTGTCTAGGGGTTCCCAGGATTTGTACCCAACAACTTCGGATGCTGACACAGTAAAAGTCCTTTTGAAGGTTTTTATTTCTGCAGTGGTAACATCCAACATAACACAGCCTCAGATAGGAATAGAGGGCAAGGGTGAAGAAACTCGGGCACCTTGAACTGCTGACATCCACAGAATGTCTCTAATCAAACCCAGAGATTAGCCACTCGCAGCTGGGTGCTTCAATGCTGGACAAACCTCTAGCCAGAGGTATGGCAGCCAACAATGTGATCCGGAAACTTGCAAAAAGTCTCTGACACAGAATAAACTTGCAACTGAAGGTGAATAGGAACCTTTCTCACAGTACCTGGAACTTTCTCTGTCTCCTTGGCAGTACTGTGGAAGTGTGGATTCTTTATTGTCCATACAACTCAGCTCCCAGGCTCTTACTGAGATGCCAGCTTAATGGCCCTCCTCCGAAGAGTCCTCCCCCGGTCACTTGTATGAGCTGTGGTGCCCCTCCAACACTGAGAGCACACCGGGACGCCTTGAATCCTCCTTCAGTTACTGGGCCTCGGGCTAACCGGCTCCGAGACTCAGGAACAGACGGATCCTTTCCCCAGAACATGCAGGTCTATGGGGCTAGTCAAACTGACCATGTTTACGGGACGGCAAGCGCTCCTAGGCCCGGGACCCCTCGCGGGGCTACCCCTGTCCAGAACCAGGAAAACTGGACTGCGGCCGAACCCCGAACACGTGACTTCAGCACCTTAAGTACCCTTCCCCAGACTACACAGCGGGGCCAGACGCGCCCACTGATTGGCTCCGGGGAAGATTCATTCCTAAGACGTCCAACTAGGCCTGGTTCTAGGCCCGTCATGGGTACCTCACTTCACCCATGACCAGGCAGAACCCTAGTACAGCCCAGCCAAACTGTAACATCACTTATAGGGGAATATACCAAACGGGCCCCCATATCTCCAATGGGTCCCAGCATCAAGTTTCCTGTGGGGAGGGGTTTCTTCTTTATGCCTACGTCACACAACATCCGCCAATGCTACGACGTCCAGTGTACCTGTAAACAAATTATTCACACCTGTAAAGCATTAAACATAGGGAGGGAGGGCGGGAACTTTTCTTCCTAGCAGACTGAGCTCCCGGGAGGATGGCTCCTCCCTTTCCTGTTTTGCCCAGCTCCCCCCTCTAACCCTTAAACGGCCATGCCCCTAGCAGGCATGTAGACTTTAGTCATGTCAGCCCTGCGCTGATCTCTTCGTTTAAAAGCTGCGGGCTGTTCTTGACCAAGTACAACATAGCTACCTGTTAGTGCTGCCCAGCTTGACACTCCCACCCTTACCCTTACCCAGTAATGGAGACCACACCGTGCTGGAGTGTAAAATCTGCCGTAGCAGCTCCTTTATTAAAGAACAAAAAGCAACTGCCAAAGTTAACCTGCACAATTAACCCTCAGAACCCCATTACTGTTCTGAGGGAAAAAAAAAACTAAATTTCCACGTATAGTGCACACTTGTTACAGTGTCCGCGCTACACTTCTTATGGCTTTCTCTCAACAATGTCTTTCTTCTTGTCACTCTTCCATAAAGGGCAGATATGTGGAGAGCACGACTAATGCCGCGTACACACGTCGGAATTTCCGATGGAAACAGTCCGATGGGAGCTTTTCATCTGATTTTCCGACCGTGTGTATGCCCATCGGTCTTTTTCTGTCGGAATTTCCGACGGACTTTGGATTGAGAACCTTAATTTTTTCCGATCGTGTGTATGCAATTCCGACACGCAAAATTCCGACGCATGCTCGGAAACAATTCGACGCATGCTCAGAAGCATTAAACTTCCCTTTTATAGTGCAGTCGAAAGTTTTTTAAGGAGTGGTGTTATTGACCGTCGGAATTTGGTGTGACCGCGTGTAGGCAAGACAGTTTGAGCGAAATTCCGACAGAATTCCGACGGGAAAACCATCAGAGTTTTTTCCGACGAGAATTCCGACCGTGTGTACGCGGCATAATAGTTGTCCTGTGGACAGATTGAGATTCTCCCCCCTGAGCTGTGGATCTCTGCAGCTCCTCCAGAGTTACCATGGACCTCTTGGCTCTTCTCTGATGAATGCTCTCCTTGCTCGGCACGGTCAGTTTAGGTGGAAGGCCATGTCTTGGTAGGTTTGCAGTTGTGCCTATACTCTTTCCATTTTCAGATGATGGATTGAACAGAGCTCCGTGAGATGGTCAAAGCTTGGGAGATTTTTTTATAATCTAACCCTGCTTTATACTTCTCCACAACTTTATCCCTGACCTGTCCTATTCTCACCCCTTCATTCACATTCCTGTCCTCACCCCCCCCCCCCCCGCTTTACATTCCTGTCCTCATTCCCCTTCTCATTACTGTCCTCACAAACCTGTCCTCACTCCCCCTTCTTTTTATTCACATTCCTGTCCTCACCCCCCCCCCCCGCTTTACATTCCTGTCCTCATTCCCCTTCTCATTACTGTCCTCACAAACCTGTTCTCACCCCCCCCTTCTTTTTATTCACATTCCTGTCCTCACCACCCCCTTTTTACACCCCTGTCCTCACCCCCCCTCACATTCCTGTCCTCACCCCCCTCACATTCCTGTCCTCACCCCCCCTCACATCCCTGTCCTCACCCCCCTTCACACTCAGCTCACCCCTTTATATCACCCCCCTCCTCCTCCAGATTCCTGTCCTCGGCCCCCTTCACTTCATCCTCAGCTTAACCCACATTCTTTGCAGCATTGACATACTGTAGCTCTTTTCCATCTCCTACCTACAAAGGGCGGAAGGTAGGAGGCACATCAGTCTATAGCTGACATTGAAGGCAGGACAGTTCTGGATGGATGGTGGAAGACACATCAGTCTAGAGTGGACATCGGAGGCAGGACAGCTCCAGATGAACAGCAGGAGCTGCACAACGTTCCCTGGTAACCAGCAGGTGATTGGTTGCTAGCAACCAATCACCTGCTGGTTAACTTGAAAAGTTAACTTGAAAGCTCCCACCCTCCACCCAGAGCTGTCCTGCCTTCAATGTCTGCTTTAAGGCCCATACACACGATCTGACTTTTTGACAACCAACATGCAAATTAGCTGTTTTGGACCAACATCCGACCGTGTGTACGCTCCATCGGACCAACTTTTTCCAGGTTTCATCGGACTTTGGTTGGCTGTGCGAATGGACCAACTTTCTGCCAACAAAAGTCCGATGGACCAAAGTCCGACCGTGTGTACACAAAACCAACGGACTTTTGTACAAACCAATGCAGAACCAATGCAAAAGATCAGACAACAATACAGAAGTTGACCAAAGGTGGCGGTAAAGAGCAGAAAAACCAAGTGATCTGGTGAAAGTTGGCTGAAAAAGTCCTGCCGTGTGTATGCAATACCAACTTGGGGCCAACGCCCTTTGGACAAAAATCCACGGGAAAGTTGGTCCACGGTCCGATCGTGTGTATGAGGCTTTAGACTGATGTGTCTCCCGACATCTATCCAGAACTGTCCTGCCTCCGATGTCAGCTCTAGACTCCTGTTCCTCCCACCGCCCATCCAAAACTGTCCTGCCTCCGATGTCAGCTCAATGACAATGACAGCAGGGAGGGTGACTGAACAGAAGAGCCGGCCCCTAAATGGCGAGACCGCGGCTGGTCCATATGGGACAGTGACTAAGTCCGGATCTGGACCGTGGTCCGCCATTTAGTGATGTCTGCTCCAGGGCCTGTTTGGGAGTTCTAAGTAATTTTCTAGCAAAAATAAATAAAAAATGCAGATTTTTACATATACAGTATCTCACAAAAGTGAGTACACCCCTCACATCTTTGTAAATATTTTATTCTATCTTTTCATGTGACAACACTGAAGAAATGACACTTGTCTACAATGTAAAGTAGTGAGTGTACAGCTTGTATAACAGTGTAAATTTGCTGTCCCCTCAAAATAACTCAACACACAGCCATTAATGTCTAAACTGCTGGCAACAAAAGTGAGTACACCCCTACAGTGAACTACAAGTCCCAGTGTCAAGACATCAGCACATAGCCAATATAGAACTACAAGTCCCAGTGTTCCCAGTTTCTAGACAGCAGCACACAGCCATTAGGGAACTGCAAGTCCCAAAGGTTTAAGCTGTGAATTTGAACCTCCTACTAGTTTCCTCTACCATTCACATGTTCGGTCACGCTGCAACTCCCAGCTGTAAGGAATCTGCTGCTGGGATTGACAGCTACTGTACAGTACATGCAGATAGATGCGTCAGTCGAGCCCATACACTGCATTGACACACTATCAGTGGCCGTAGATGTTCGTGCCTGTTCGCACCACCAGCAATCATCTGAGGTGATTGTGGCTGGATGTACTTTGTGTGTTTCCAGCTGTGAACACCGCAAGTATTTGCTGGCTTTGCACACAGCCACATACGGTAGGTGTCGATCCCGGAAGCAGAAATCAGTAGATTCCTACCACTGGTAAAATGCCTGTGCGAATGGTGCTTTAGGCCTTGTTTACGCTTGCTTCAAAATGTGGCATTGGGCTCTTCTTTAAAGCACTCTGATGCTAATGAAAGCCCCGTCACTAAATAAAATGGCTCCCTTACACTCACACGTTTTTGCTTTGCTTCAAAAATGATACCCCATGTCGCTTTCCTGGTGCTTCAAATCGTCTCTAAAGCCTCCATAGAAGTCTATGACAACGCTCACTTACAGCACCTGCAGCGTTTGAGGGGCTTTTATTCAGAGTTAGTTTCACTTTTTTTGCAGGTATGAGATATCCCAGGATGCACTGGGAAACCAACAAGTGAACCAGAAAGACATCATTGGCAGTCACTTCTGGTTCATGTGTATATATCCTGGGAGTGTCCCGTGCATCCGTCACATCTGGTGTGCGGCATGGAGCAGCAAGATGGTGAGCGGGGTCCAGACTGGACTGGAGCAACTAGCAGACAGCAAACATGGTGTGCAACATAGGAGTGCTATAGTGGAAGATGAGAGATAGGACTGAGTGGCAGAGGATCAGCAGAGCTGGGGAACTGGAGCAGAAGAAACTAGCAGATGTCCCACGTGGTGCGCAGCATGGGAGAAATATAGCAGGAGGTAAGTGTGGAAGAAGAGAGAGGAGGATCAGCAAACCAGAGGATCACCAGAGCTAGGGGGTTACTACTGAGTAGGGGATCAGCAGAACTGGGGGTTACTACTGAGCGGGGGATCAGCAGAACTGGGGGTTACTACTGAGTGGGGGACCGGCAGAGCTGGGGGTTACTACTGAGCAGGGGATCAGCAGAACTGTGGGTTACTACTGAGCAGGGGATCAGCAGAGCTGGGGGTTACTAATGAATGGGGGATCGGCAAAGCTGGGGGTTACTACTGAGCAGGGGATCGGCTGAGCTGGGGGTTACTACTGGGCAAGGAATTGGCAGAGCTGGGGGTTACTACTGAGCGGGGGATCGACCGAGCTGGGGGTTACTACTGAGTGGGGGGTCAGCAGAGCTGGGGGTTACTACTGAGCAGGGTATTGGCAGAGCTGGGGGTTACTACTGAGCTGGGGATTGGCAGAGCTGGGGGTTACTAATGAGCAGGGGGTTAGCAGAGCTGGGGTTTACTACTGAGCGGGGGATTGGCAGAGCTGGTGGTTACTACTGAGCGGGGGATTGGCAAAGATTGTGGTTACTACTGAGCGGGGGATTGGCAGAGCAGGGAGTTACTACTGAGCAGGGGATCGGCAGAGATGGGGGTTACTACCAGTGTTGGTCATCCTACTTTAAAAAAGTAATTAGTTAAGTTACAAATTACTTCTCCCAAAAACTAATTGCGTTAGTAACTCAGTTACTACATTGGAAAAGTAATTAGTTACACAGCAAAGTAACTGACTTTTTTTTTTAAATATTCTATACGTGTAACTAAGGGGTGGGTCTAGTATTACTGTAAGCAAGGGGCGCATTTATTATTATTGTTATATATCGTGTAACCAAGGGGCTGCTCTATTATTACTCTAACCAAGGGGCAGATCTGTTATAACGTGTAAGCAAGGGGCGGGTCTATTATTATTATATCGTGTAAGGGGCGGATGGCTACAGAAGAGGGCGAATGTTAAATTAATGGGCAGAGCTCGATATATAACAATATTAATAAATGTGCCCCTTGGTTACAGTAATACTAGACCCGCCCCTTACTTACACGATAGGCGCCCCTTGCAGAGTAGCACGAGCATCCGGAGCGTGCGGCATCGCCTCGTACAATTACATGTTAACTGCGCCTGAGCGGTGTAGAGTTCACTCAGAGCTGTTTAGGTTCGGCAATTTTCGGAAGCTCCGTAGTCCTTCGTACTGTGCAAGCCCTGCGCCTGCGCAGTACAGGGGGTCCTTATCAGGCGGGGAACTTTTTCGGCAGGACACCGGAATTACACTACTGCCATCTAGTGGCGGTAGATGTAATTGGGGTAACTAAGCCAAAGTAATGGTAACTGAGTTACCATGAGGGGAAAAGTAATTAGTTAGATTACTAGTTACCCTCTAAAGTAACTGAGTTACGTAACTCAGTTTATTTTAACTCAGTTACTTACATCACTGGTTACTACTAAGCAAGGGTTCAGTCAAGATGGGGGTTACTACTGAGCGGGGGTTCAGCATCCCTCTTTACACTTTAAATTTACTTCCCTTTTCCCTAACCACCGCACCTTAGAGACACATCATCTCATCCCTGCCCCACACCTGCAACACCATCCCCCTGCAGGTACTTAAACTCACCATGTTGTAGGCGGGGTCTTCTGCGCCTATGTATGCAGGGGGTACCTTCCACGAGGAGCAAGCTCATCAATGCCCGGGGCCAGACAGGGACTGAGGTCATGTGAAAAATCTAACATTAAGGCAGTTTCCCGACTTATGCAGCGTACACGCGGTCGGAATTTACGATGGAAACAGTCCGATGGGAGATTTTCATCAGATTTTCCGACCGTGTGTATGCCCATCGGTCTTTTTCTGTCGGCATTTCCGACGGACTTTGGATTGAGAACCTGTTCTTAATTTTTCAGACGGAAAACCTTTCTATCGGATTTTTCGATCGCGTGTATGCAATTCCGACACGCAAAATTCCGACGCATGCTCGGAAACAATTAGACGCATGCTCAGAAGCATTAATCTTCCCTTTTATAGTGCCGTCGAATGTGTTGTATGCCGCGGTGTTATTGACCGTCGGAATTTGGTGTGACCGTGTGTAGGCAAGACATTTTCAGCGAAATTCCGTCTGAATTCCGAAGGCAAAACCATCAGAGCTTTTTTCCGACGAAAATTCAGACCGTGTGTACGCGGCATTAGAGATGAGCCACTACAATCTGTAACTGATGTATGTTGCATTAGGAGCTGAGCCTGAGTCCTCTCCACCAGTCCCAGTCCAGTGAACCTCTGTAACCTCACTCCCAGTAACAGAATGGGGTCCCGCCGAGCACCTAGTGTGGACCTCAAGCATGCTCTTTAACTCCTTTCATTCCATACCTTGTGACCAAACCATAGATCTCCGTAAACAGTTTGGATCCGGTTGCCATTGGATCCCTAGGGAGGGAGCCAGCACATCGATACCCTCACTACTGGAGGGCCTGTCACCCCACCAGGTACCACGCTTAACAACTAGTTGCTTGTATCTTGAACTTGTACTTATCCATATCAACTACACTCCTCTTCTCTGTGTCTTGCTGAGTTAACCCTTTGTAGTGGTGTTACTTCATACCCCGTTGTGCATTTACAGACCAAAGTATCTTTTGATACACCAGACCATCATACACCCCTTTGAATAACCAGGCTCAGAACAGATAATGTAACTTAACTGAACATGATGCGGCCTACAGTTTAATATGAATAAAGTCTTTTCCCCAATCCAAAGTAGTATAATATAGTAGCCAAGTCATACCTCCATAAGGTCCATGAGGTTGGAGCTCCAAGCCATACCTGCATGAGGTTGGGGTTCATTATGGCATTGTCCATGACTTGGATGTCCCCCATAATTCCCGGTTTCTTCAGCATCACCTAGATGAGCACCTAGAACACCCAGCAGCACCATGCTCCTAGACCCACGGGACCTGCATTCCGGCTCTCCGGATCCTAGCTGTCCCCTTTTTTATAGCACAGTGTCAGGGATGTGTAAACGCTCCTTTTCTTTGACAACTGCCGGTCCCATTCAAGCATCCTGGTTTTGGCTATGATGCATCCCTGTCTGTCTGTCCACCAACAAGGTGATTGATGTGGCCAGTCTCTGGGTGGAGACCAAACCTAATTTAAGCCAGCCAAGCCTGCAGTCTCATGCTTGTGATTGTGCTAGTTACTTGTGCTCAATCCACCTGTCTGTCTGTCCTGCTGTGCTGTTTGGATCCCCTTGTTGACGACCTCGGATCGGATATCGGACTATTCTCTGAACTCTGTTGACTTTTGATTGATATAGTGTCTGACCACCTGCGTTACGAGTAAGCGTGACAAACAGTTGGGCCGGCTAGGACCAAAAGCCTGGGAACTGAGCTAAACACAATTAACCAGCTAGCTAAACACTTATACACACTTTCAATCTGCCTACTACCATGTAAGCAAGACCTAGTTAAAAGGAATTTGCAGGTAGACAGGTGCAGTCTACTTTCTCCACTGCAGGTGATGCTCTTCTGCAGCAGCTCTGCAGTTGAAGAGGAAGTCAAGAGGAACATTGTTCTTCTATGGTTTCCTGGGTCACTGGAGAAGCTATCCCTTTGGATGCTTCCTCCCCATGTGACTCTAGCAATTATCTTGGGTCAGGCAGAGCCTGTTTAAGGTCCTGGTTCCAAGGATTGGCATGCATTTTGGGAGTGGGTAGAGTAGGAACAGGCACCCCGCCTGATAGGGATAGAGCTAGTGACAGGGAAAAGGTTCCTGACTAGGATGTAAAGCGTAGGGCTCACAACCTCCCTGGACACCTTCCTGCTTGGGCACAAGAAGGGCAGGCCGCATTCTGCTCCTCCAAACAGGTGCTGTTAGTTTGGCTACATCCTGCTCTTTACACGCTGTTGGAGGTGTGAATGTCACCAGATGGGCTGCCTTTCCACCGAGTTACAGTGCGTTGAAAAAGTATTCATAACCCTTGAAATTTTCCACATTTTGTCATGTTACAACCAAAAAGATAAATGTATTTTATTGGGATTTTATTTTATAGACCACCACACAGTGGTACATAATTGTGAAGTGGAAGGAAAATGATAGATGGTTTTCAATATTTGTCACAAATAAATATGTGAAAAGTGTGGGGGGGGGGGCATTTGTATTCATCCCCCCTGAGTCAATACTACGTAGAACCACCTTTCGCTGCAATTACAGCTGCAAGTCTTTTGGGGATGTCTCTACCAGCTTTGCACATCTAGAGAGGGACATTTTTGCCCATTATTCGTTGCAAAATAGCCCAAGCTCTGTCAGATTGGATGGAGAGCGTCTGTGAACAGCAATTTTCAAGTCTTGTCACAGATTCTCAATTGGATTTAGGTCTGGACTGTGACTGGGCCATTCTAACACATGAATATGCTTTGATCTTAACCATTCCGTTGTAGCTCTGGCTGTATGTTTAGGGTCATTTTCCTGCTGGAAGGTGAACCTCCGCCCCTGTCTCAAGTTTTTTGCAGACTCTAACAGGTTTTCTTCTAAGATTGTCCTGTATTTGGCTCCATCCATCTTCCCATCAACTCTGACCAGCTTCCCTGTCCCTGCTGAAGAAAAGCATCCCCTCAAAATAATGCTCCCACCACCATATTTCTCTTTCAAATATTTTATTGGTTTTGTATTTAAAATACAGTGTACAATTAGTCATTGTACGTCGTGCAACGACATTGGTGAATACATTAACAGTTTGATTTATGTCCACTAACTTATTGCAAATATATTAAACATTCAGTGCTTAACGAAAAGAACATCTAAAGGTAAAGTAATCCTTTCCTCTGATGTGGCACCCCGAGTGGGAGCTTTAGTGCCACAAGAGTGTAGAGGATCAACTAGTGAATCTAAACATTGCAAACATTTCCGTTCAGTAATTTAATAAAACATGTAGTACATATCCGTGAAAGGGGTTGGTAGTATTGCTCGGTCAAGAGGGGAGGGAAATGATTTGTGGATTAGTATCGTTAGTTGCTAGTGGCAGCAGAAATCCAATTGGTCCATGGTTGCCAGTGTATGCGAGTTCTGGAAGTCTGGCCAATGCTGGCTGCTGTCACATTTTCATAGCTATAATGTAGGGCTACTAGGTTGATGACTTGGGATAAGGTCAGAGGAGTGTCAGACTTCCAGTGTCTAGTTATGTTGAGTCTGGCTGCCAGAAGTATGTGGGTTGTAACATATCTGATGGTGTAGGGAAGGTTGTCGATGGTTAGGTTTAGGATTGCTAGTGCCGGTGACGGGGAAATCGTGTGATTAGTGACGTCTGTGATGAGCCTAAATACGTCTTTCCAGTACATCTGTAGTTTGGAACATGCCCAGAAGATATGGATAATGTTCCCGACGGGTGATTTGCATCTCCAACATGTGTTGGGGTTTTGGGGGCCAAAAGAAGTCAGTCTGGATGGGGTGAGGTACCAACGTAATGAGATTTTCTGTGTGAGTTCCCAAAGGGCTGCACTTTTCATGGTTTTGTAAATGGTCTTGAGTTCGAGTTGCCATTGGGTGTCGGAGAAAGTTTGTGCGAGATCAGTTTCCTACCTGTGGTGAGGGTTCAGTTTGGCGAAGGTGTCTTTTTGGTGAAAGATATTATAGAAATGGGAGATGCCTTTAATCTTGGAGGTTGGGTTGGTGAGATAGACCCAGGTTTTGGGGTGTATAGTGTAGAGGGGAAGGGATAAATTGCGCAGGCAGTGGTGAATGCGTAAGAAGGTAAAGTGCTCTGAGGTAGAGAGGCCGTATTCAGATTGTAGTTGGGAGAAGGGTTTGAGGTGGTTTTCTTGTATTAGATGTTGTATGGTGTGGATCCCTTTAAGGGTCCAATGTTTAATTCGGAGGTCTGGTGTCAAGTACAAGAGGGTCTCCAGAGGAATAGTGAATTGAGGGGTGGCTGGGGTGTGGGTCAGGAGGGTAGTCAGTTTCTTCCAGGCATGGGCGGAGGCCTTCATGGTTGGAGAGATAGATGTCGGGATTGAGGAACCTAGAGGGGTGCTAGGAGACAGTTTTTTAGATTGGGCCGGGTGAGTGAGACATTTTCTATCTGTGCCTAAGATGAGTTCGGAAGGGGATGGAACCAACTGGGTAATTGAGCTAGAATTGCGGCTAGGTAATAGTCCTCAAAGTTTATGGATCCCGTGCCTCCTGCTAGTTTATGTTTAATTAATTTTAGGTGGGCGCATCTGGGCCTTTTACCATTCCAAAGATATCGGTTAAATATCGTTTGCAGGGATCTGAAGAATGAGGTGGGAATTGGTATGGGAAGTGTTCTAAAAAAGTATAGTATTTGAGGGAGGCATATCATCTTAAAGGCCGCGAGTCTACCTGACCAGGAAAGTTCATGTTTCGCTAGTCGTTGTGAGGTTTCTTCGGATGTTTCGTAAGAGAGGCAAGAAATTACATGAGTAGAGGTTTCTAATTGATCTTGGTAATTGGATGCCTAGGTATGAGATGTCTAAATTTGCCCACGCGAAAGGGTATTGTAGTTGTAGGAGATTTCTCATGGTAGTGTCAATGTTGATGTTTAGTATAAATGATTTGGTCGTGTTTACCTTATAATACGATACTGAGCTAAACCAGGTTAAAAATTGTTGTACTTCTGCCAGGGAGGAAGTCGGATTTGTAAGGATTAGGATGATGTCGTCAGCAAATAGACTGATTTTATGGGACGATGGACCAACTTGAAGTCCTGAGATGGCGGGGTGGGAGCGAATGGGCTCCGCTAGGGGTTCCATGAGCAAGTTGAATATGAGGGGGGATAGAGGGCAGCCTTGTCGTGTGCCGTTGGTGATTGGGAATGGGCGAGATAGCATACCTTCAGTGAATATTTGGGCCTCTGGGTTGGAGTATAATGCCATAATGGCGCTCAGGATATGGCCCTGTAACCCAAATTTTTGGAGGACCGTTTTGAGTTATGACCAGTGGATTCTGTCGAACACCTTCTCTGCGTCCAAGGATAGGAGCAGAGAAGGCGTTCCGGTGGATTCTGCATGGTGGATGAGGTTAAGCATCCTTCTGGTGGCATCTGATGCCTGTCTGCCTTTTGTGAATCCCGGCTGGTCTTGGAGGATAAAGCCCCATACACACGGTCGGATTTTCCGATGGATTCTGTCCTATCAGACAATGTTGTCGGAAATTCCGACCGTGTGTAGGCACCATCGGACAGTTTCCATCGGATTGTCTGACAGACAAAGTCCTATCTCCTGCTGGATAGATTTTTTGACAACAAAGTCCGATCACACCAAATCCGATCGTGTGTAGCGAATTCCGACGGACAAAGTGCTACGCATGCTCAGATCACATTACAAGACCAAAGCTATTGGCTACTAGCCTCTACGTAGTCCCGTCGTAGGCAACAAACGTCACCACGTTCAGAATGATCGGATTTTCCGACAACTTTGTCCGACCGTGTGTACGCAAAACCAACATCGGACAAAGTACGACGGACATGATCCGACGGACCTGGTCCTCGGATAATCCGCGCGTGTGTATGGGGCTTTAGAGTGGGCATAATTTCAAGTAGTCTTGCTGCTATGGTTTTAGCGTATATTTTGAGGTCGAGGTTGAGTAGGGATATTGGGCGAAAATTTTGGGGGACGTTCGACTCCTTCCCTGGTTTCGGTATCGTGATCACAATAGCTTTTAAATACTCTTTTGTGAAAGTAGAAGAGGAGGAAGCGCTATTGAACAGTTCAGTGAGGTGCGGGGTTAAGTGTGAGGAATATTGTTAGTAATATTCTCCAGTCAACCCGTCTGGGCCTGGTGCTTTACCACTTGGTAGTGAGTTAAAAGCTGTCCGAATTTCTTGTTCTGAGAATGGGGTATTGAGGGCGGCTAATTGTTCCCTAGTCAGTATGGGTAGGTCCAGATGTATGGGGATCATGTTTCAGATTGTAAAGGTCTCCATAGTAGGCGCTAAAGGCGTCAGCTATGTCTTGTGGGTTAGTTAGGGGAAGTTCTGTGTGTGGGTGGAGGAGTTGGGTAATTTTGGTTTTGGCATGTCTGCCTTTAAGGCGTTGTGCAAGATTTTTCCCCGCTTTATTGGAGGTGTAGTATGTGGTCGCTTTCAGTTTCCTTTGGAGGAATTCATAGGAGTGGGGTAGTAAGAATTTAAGTTCTTGTCTTAAGGATAGTAGTTGGTTTGTCTGTGGGTCTCAGGGGTTGGTTTTGTGTTTTAGTTCTAAGGCCGCTAGCTGAGCTGTTAATTCATCTAGTCGCTGCGTCCTCTTTTTTTTATGATAAGAGCTCAATTTAATCAACATCCCGCTCATGAATGCTTTATGTGCGCTCCACACCACGCTAGGATCGGATACAGTGCCCTTGTTTAGTGAAAAAAAGTCTGTGATGTGGTTTGAGATCTCTGGTGCGTATTTGTCATGTTGGATAATGTAGTTGTTTGCTCACCAGAGATATGTGTTACATTGCAGGTTAGAATCTTCTATGGAAATTGATATTGGAGCCTGGTCCGACCATGTCGTGGTGTGAATAGCAGACTTAAGCCCCATACACACGGTCGGATTTTCGCATGGATTCTATCCGATCGGACAATGTTGTCGAAAAATCCGACCGTGTGTATGCACCATCGGACAGTGTACGTCGGATTGTCCGACGGACAAAGTCCTATCTCCTGCTGGATAGATTTTTGGACAACAAGGTCCGATCACACCAAATCCGATCGCGTGTATGGTAGTCCGACGGACAAAGTGCTACGCATGCTCAGATCACATTACAAGACCAAAGCTATTGGCTACTAGCCTCTACGTAGTCCCGTCGTAGGCAACAAACGTCACCACGTTCAGAATGATCGGATTTTCCGACAACTTTGTCCGACCGTGTGTACGCAAAACCAACATCGAACAAAGTATGACAGACATGATCCGACGGACCTGGTCCTCGGATAATCCGCGCGTGTGTATGGGGCTTAAGATATTTTTTGTAAGATCCATTTGTCAGTGAAGAATAAGTCTATTCTCGAATATGAGCAGTGTCTGGAGGAAAAGAAGGTGAAGTCACGTCCAGATCGGTGGTGACATCTCCAGACGTCGTAGAGATCTTGAGAGGAGATAAAAAATGTCAGAAGTGAGTTTTGTCTCTTTGCAGCTGATGTGGAGTCCAAGAGGAGGTCAGGGGCCAGGTTGAAGTCTCCACATATTATTAGATGGCCTTTCTGTATGGGTTTGGTGGTGTGTAGTACCTTGCGTAGGAATTTCATTTGGTGGGAATTCGGGGCATAGACGTTTATGAGGGTGTAGAACACCCGGTTGATAATGCAGATAAGAATTATAAAACCCCCTTTAGAGTCCGGTACGATATCAAGTAAGCGGAAGTCTACCGTATCTTTGATTGCAATCATGACACCTTTAGTTTTAGTGGAATGGGAAGCGTGGAAGATGTGTGGGAACTGACGGTTGTTACAGAGGGGAGAGTTTGCTGCCAGTAGGTGAGTTTCCTGGATGCAAATAATGTCACTGTGGAGAGCTGCGGGAGTTTTCCATAGTGAGTGGCGTTTGGCGGGGTGGTTCAGCCAATTGACGTTCAGTGAGAGAATGTTGAGCGGCATCTTGTGTTTGGGAGGTTGGTAGGTTTTATGTAATAACACTTACGGTTGGTCGCTGGAGTTTGGATCTGGAGGCGTCTGGGTGCGAGACAAGGGTGTTCGGCAGTCCAAGGATCTGAGAAGGATGGGGTATTAAGCTGCAGATAGAGCAATACATTAAGTATAAAGTATTTGTGAAGAAAAATAGGTAAAAAGGAATCAAAAATAACAAAAATATGAAGATGTATCAAGCAAACCGTTAGTGGGAGGTTTGGTGCATCTCATAGGATTGTTGTAGTCACACTAAGAAAAGGAGTAAAAGAAAAAGAAAAGTATCGTAGAGGGGGTGCTGAGCACCTCGCTAGCCTCTAGATGGAGGTAAAGAGAGTCGCTAAAACTGGAGAGTGAAGGCAAGGGTAGCAAGTCGTCAGAACTCAGGGGAACATTAGTGAAGTTTTTCGGCCAATCTTGTTATTGATATAGATGCCATTCAGGTGTTGTGGTGATCCAGGTTTCTGTGGGCGCAGGTGGTCCTCTTCGATGAGCTGTGGAATTAGGAGGCTCTATTAGAATCCCCTAGACGTGGAGGATTTTCAGACCTTTTTTGTGGGTTTGCCCATTTTTAGTGATGAGGAGTGTGGCTGGGTATCTCCATTTATATTGTAGTTTGTGGTTTTGCAGGCCTTTGGTTATTGGGTTCAGTAGGCGTCTCAGTTGGAGGGTGTACTTGGAGAGATCTGTGATAGAAGTGAACCCTCATCAGTACATCTTTGGGGACTGAGGCTGCCAGGTGAGGCGGTTTAGCAATCCTGTGGAGTCTGTATATTATAACATCTCGTGGAGACGCTTCAGGGATGATGATGTGCATTAGATATTTTGCATAGTGTGGTAGGTCCGCAGGGGGTATGTTCTCAGGAATACCTCTTAATTTGACATTGTTCCTGTGGGACCTTTCTTCTAAATCGGCCAGCTTGGCGCGCATCCATGACTGTTCCTCTTTAATTTCGCCGCAGGTATCAATGATTTTATTCACAGTGAGGGTGCAGTCAGACATGCCTCTCTCAGTATTGGTCACTCTGTCATCTAATGTGTGGATGTCAGAGGTGATTTTTGAAAAGAGTGAGGAGAGGGAGGTCTGGAGGGAGAGTAGCATATCTTTTAAAGTGGTATCCATGACTGGCTGGCCTGAGGTGGGGAAGTAGGCCATGGAGGATTTCAGGGCCTGGTTGGAGAGGAAGGGATTCAGAGCCTGGGCCTCTATTTGTGTGTGCAGCGTCCACTGCGGCGGCGTGTCTAGCCACATTTTGGCTTTAGCTGGGCTGCCAAGGAGAGGGTGGGAGAGCTCAGCAGGGGCACCTGTGTCTTGATGGTCCTCTGGGATGGCATCCGGGAGATCCGTGTATGATTCTCACGGCACGGCTTGCCATCTTGGTATACAGCATCCCGCTCCGCCGGCTTGTAGGCAAATTCCGTCAGTTTCTGGGGTGTACAGTCCGTAAATCTTTTCCTGGATGAGTTCATTTTAGTCTCCAGTGTATCCGGAGCTAGGATGGCCGTAGATGGGGTTGTGATTGCGACCTGTGTTGAGGGATTCTTTCCCCTGGCTGACGAGCTGAGAGACTAAGCATCCATCTTCTTCTCCGGTCGGCCACGCCCCCTCCCACCACCATATTTCATGGTGGGGATGGTGTGTTCAGGGTGATGTGCAGTGTTAGTTTTCAGCCACACATAGCATTTTGCTTTTTGGCCAAAAAGTAAAATTTTGGTCTCATTTGACCAGAGCGCTTCCGCATGTCATCTGTGCCCCATGCGTGGCTTCTTGCAAACTGCAAATGAGACTTCTTTTGGCTTTTTTTCACCAATGTCTTTCTTCTTGCCACTTTTCCATAAAAAACTGATTTGTGGAGAGCCCGACTAATAGTTGTCCTGTGGACAGATTCTCCCCCCTGAGCTGTGGATCTCTGCAGCTCCTCCAGAGTTACCATGGGCCTCTTGGCTCTTCTCTGATGAATGCTCTCCTTTCCCAGCCTGTCAGTTTAGGTGGACGGCCATGTCTTGGTAGGTTTACAGTTGTGACATACTCTTTCCATTTTCGGATGATGGATTGAACAGAGCTCCATGAGATGTTCAAAGCTTGGGATATTCTTTTATAACCTAACCCTGCTTTATACTTCTCCACAACTTGACCTGTCCGGTGTGTTCCTTGGTCTTCATGATGATGTTTGTTCACTAAGGTTCTCTACCAAACCTCTGAAGGCAATTGGTTCCACTAGATTTTAGTTAGGGGTATCAGAGTAAAGGGGGCTGAATACAAATGTACACCACACTTTTCAGATATTTATTTGTAAAAAAAAATGGAAAACCATTTATAATTTTCCTTCCACTTCACAATTATGTGCCACTTTGTGTTGGTCTATCACATAAAATCCCAATAAAATACATTTACGTTTTTTGGTTATAACATGACAAAATGTGGAAAATGTCAAGGGGTATGAATACTTTTTCAAGGCACTGTAAATCAGAGTCAATGGCTTGGTATTTTGTTTTATATCTTTATTTAACAAAGCATTTTTACTAATTATTTGCATATCATTTACACATACATACAGGGGGTCCCCGGGTTACAAACAAGATAGGGACTGTAGGTTTGTTCTTAAGTTGAATCTGTTTGTAAGTCGGAACAGGTACATTTTTTAAGTGTAGCTCCAGCCAAAAAATCTATGTTTAAGTTTTTTAGATAACATAGAGAAGGGTTATCACACCTGTAACATTTGTTTTGCTGTCTGTGCCCCTGTTCAGAAGATTTCACCTCACCTTCTGTCCCAATGACAATTGGATTTTGAAAATTTTGGGTTGTTAGGGAAGCATGGACTGGTGATAAAGATTCAGTGGGGACACCTTTTACCCATAATAACTCTTACAGGAGTGAATTTCCCTTTCTAGGGGTAGATTTCCTCTCACTTCCTGTTGTCTCCCTCCGTTTGTAAGTAGGAGTCGTTTGTAAGTCGGATGTTTGTAAGTCGGGGACCCCCTGTATATTAAAAAAAAATGGAATGACTACTTTTTTTACATATCATTTTCATTAGTCTGTTTCTATACCTTCTATGTCTATTTATACAAATCTACTTCCATATCTCTCTATATATATAGAAAATCTATTTATTGTTTCCATTCCTATATTCATTCAACAATTACATTCTTACCCACTCCGTCCATTCATTCAATATTTAAAACAAAAAAACAAAAAAATAAAATAAAAAAACCACAATCCACCCCTCTCTTCTGACTTTCATATAATTTTTCTTTTCTTATTCTAAAGATTCCCTCCAACCAGTTTGTACGGTGTTGAACTCTGTCCACATCCGCCATGTTGTCAACATCTGTTTTTTAATTCCCTTTTCTATTTCCATTCTCTCCTCCAGGGCGCACATCTCGTTCATTTCTATCTCCCAATCTTTCAACATAGGATTTACCCTACTTTTCCACTTCCTAGCTATGATGGTACGTGCCGCCATTAAAAAGTGTTTTAGAATACTTTTACTTATAATCTTTACTGATCCTGTAGTCATTGATAAAACCGACATTAATATGTCGGGTTGTATTTGTATCCCTGTCGTTCTTGCATATGTTTTATATATTTGTTCCCAAAAACTATAGACCCCAGGACAGTAATACCAAATGTGCGACATCGTACCCCTGGCCCCACCGCACCTCCAACATGCATCATCGTTCTCTGGATTTATTTTATTCATATCTATTGGACATTTGTACCATCTGGCCAATATTTTGTAGTTTCTCTCTTGATGTCTACTAGATATTGATAGTTTGTGTACTATTTTAAATGCTTTATCCCATTTTTCTTTAGGGATATCTATCCCCAGTTCTTCCTTCCATTTATTAATATATGTTATGTCCTGTCCATTATTACCTGAGATTAAATACCTATATATGTTAGACATTATATGAGTTGGCTTTTGTTCTTTTAATAATATTTTTTCAAAATCAGTCAAGGGTCTATTAATTATATCTTCTTTCATTATAGAAGAAACGATTTTTTGGAGCTGCCAATATTGTATCCAGTTTGTCTTATATTCCATCCCTAAGGAATCTAGTGGTTTTAGTCTATCCTGTTCTATTATTTCTATTAATCTAGTATCTTCCTTTTTTTGCCATTTTAGAAAAGTCCCTATTTTCATTGCTGGTGGGAGTTCTGGGTTATCAAAGAGGGGGGTCATTGGGCCGACAAATGTTGATCCTTTCCCCTGTCTTAGCAAACCATCCCACACCTTCATTGTTGATATTACCAGAAAGGGCATCTCATAATCTGGAGGGCGTTTTTCTCTTTTTATCCATGGCATTGACTTTAATTTAATGGTCGTGATCTCCTCCTCAAGTTTTACCCAATGTTTGCAATCCCCATTTTGTAACCAGTCCACAATCCTTGTTAGGAAAGCTGCCTTCAGATACACCGACATATCTGGGAGGGCCAGCCCCTCGTTTTCCTTTGGGCGAGTTAGTGCAGCTCTACTTATTCTTGCAGGCTTTCCCGCCCAGACAAAGCTCCCTATTGCTTTACGTAGTTGATTTAAAATATTTTTTGAGGGAAATATTGGTATGGTTTGGAATATATACAAGATCTTGGGTAGTATGTCCATTTTTATTATGTTTATCCTGCCCATCCATGAGAAAATCCCTTTTTCGTACCGTTGAAGTGTCTTTATTATTTTATGTGTTGTTGGGAGATAATTAAGTTCATAAAGTTTATCCAGTTCTCTAGGAATATATATTCCTAGGTATTTGATTGCAGTAGCTTGCCATTTAAAGGAAAAAATATTCTTCATATGTTCCACCTTACCCTTGGGTAATGTGATATTCATTACCTCTGATTTATTATAATTTACTTTAAAATTGCTTACTTTAGAGAAGCGATTAAATTCTTGTATTAAGATTGGTAGCGTCGGACCAGGTGTGAGGCGGACGTGAGATGTGCGAGGTGAGCGGTGGTATGGAGTGAGTGAGAGCTGTGAAGCCGCTGTGTGGACTCCCTCCCCCCTTGTTACCTGCTGCACCTGCTAAAGGAACGCACTGGAGAGATGCAACGGGACAAGCGCTGGGTCTAGGTGAGAGAGAGCCCTCCACGTGGGAAGCCGCTGCTCTGCATTCCTGACCTGTGTAGCTTATCTGCATTCCACTGGCACGCCGTAGTGGATAGAGATGCCCTGGATGCCCTGACCCCACAACGAGGATGAGGGGAGCCATTGTCTAGCTGCCCTGTGTTCCGGAGCCTGCAATTTTACCCAGCTGTAGTGGATGCTGTAGTAGTGGATGCTCTGAACCCATATGATCATACAGGATGGAACATGCAGCTGATTTGAAGGGGCTTGTATAATCCTGGTCGGGTAGAGCTTTGTTGCAAGGAGATAAGAAGCTGATAAGACGGCAGAGGAACGGTAGGAAAACTAAGTTTATATACTGCTGGAGCTGGTAAGAAAAGCGTTTTTAAAAGAGACTGAAGTGAGATAATCAGTTGCCTTGGAGATATATAAATCAACCCTGCTCTGCCTTGTCTCTTAAACAAACAAACTTTGTCTCGCTGTTTTTTCCTTCTTTCAGTGCTGCTTTTCTGGAGGAGATAACTGGCAATCTCACCCCCTGCTGCAATGTTTTAGTTGATGTAGGAGCTGAATGAATTGCTACTTATAAGTAAACATATGAGCTATATGACTACATTGCTACATACTGCTACAGTGTGTTATATGACATTTATGCAAAGATCAATGGTGAAAAAGAATCAGGGTATATGAGACTGTTTATTGTAATGGAGGACACTTTAAGTAATTGCCCTGATCTTTATCGATCACCTGTTTCTTTTCTCTCTCCTCCTTGAGACTTTTTTTGATTGCTTTGAAGCCTGAGGATTTATTGTTTCTTGTAATATAACACTAAAAAAAGTGTATGGGCCTGTTTATGAGACACTGAAGACAAAAAGGACTGTTGCTTATGAAGCTGAACCATTGACTGTGCTATACAAAATAATTATTTATTAAAGGGCTGAATTATGTGGAAAATACGTGGTAATCCATGGTAACCATCTGAATTATATGGATTCTTGCCCCTTTTTTATAGTCCTTGTTGCCCCCAGGTAGCCACCTATGATATGTGTGCTTGAAGGTACAAGGAGAATTGAAAGCAAGGACTCTAATACTGGCATATAACATATGAACTGTTCGTTTTTTTTTTCTCCCCCTCTTTTGTTTTTTTTTTGCAATTATAAAGACTGTGTTCTGCCTCCCAACACGTATTGGAGGGCAAATAGGTGGGGAAGGCAATTCCGTCTGTGGGTGCTCTTCTGCCCCCCCCTTCCCTTCCCTCACCCTCACCCTCACCCCCCAGTGCTCCCGGGATTCAAAGTAAAAACTCTCCACTGTGATCCATCCTGTGCTGTTTGTATTGCTGCTTTGTCGCTGGACTCTACTCCTCAAGGTGTCACTTAACCAAAATTTAGTAAACATCTATAATAGTGCAAAATTATAAACTGTGCGTTGTTGCTAAGCATCTGCACTGACCTCTACCTCAACTATAACCGGAGGAATGACGCCTTTGATTCTTCTTTGACAAATATAAGCTTTGCTTTGCTTTGTGCCATATATATGGGCTCACTTTCTTTCAACTACAAGTGTTAGACTGCTCTGGCCATTAGTAAAACACAGGCTGCATGCTGCGATTTATATATGAGATTTGTTGAGATTTGTTTCTCTCCTGCAACCAGAGGATTGCCATACGCTAAAAATAACTGCCTTGGGCCTGACCTTCTCCGCTATAAATAGAATGGGCGCAAAGATTGTTCCTCTGTAAAATATAAATATAAGCTGCACACCTACATATATACCTGGCCCTCTTTAACCGTGAATAGGGGACGGCCTATTGGTAAGATATAAGCTGCATGTTGAGCTTATCCTCCTGCAATTAAGAGGACTACCCTTTGTAAATCTATTCTAAATCCATCACCTGGCGAGATTAGATTTTGGGGGAGTTTGGTGTGGCAATATGTCAGCCAGGAGGAGAATGGATGAGCAGGCCAACCAGGAGAATGTCGGGACACAATCACTAAGATCAGCCAAAGACAAAGACAAGGAAAAGGGGGTTCAACCCACAATAACAAATGGGGCATCAGCTGCAGCAAAACTGGAAAAGTATGCTCACACCCCAGATCACACTCCAACTAAAGGAGGACAGCAACCCCAGGTTAAAATGCCAACTGATAGAAAGAGCCAAGGACAACCAAACAACCCAGTAGGGGCCCCAGTAAAGAATTCAACCAACAAAAATCTGGGGGTCCCGGGGAAATCAGAACTGGCCTCGGTTCAAGCATCAATGGTAGAAGCAGAGCCGACACTAAAAGATGTATTGACGGCGGTTAATATATGTAAACATTCCCTAGGGGAATTATGCGGTCAAATGAAAAATGTTAAAGATGAACTGTCCTTGATGCGCCAGGAGCTTGAAAAGACGGCTGACAGAATAACAGCAACTGAAGGGAGAATTAGTCAAATCGAGGATGATATGTACCCATTAAATCAAGAGGTTAAAAGTCTAAAAGAGCAATCGGATAAATTTGCAGGAAAACTGGACGAATTGGAAAACAGACTCCGAAGGGATAATGTGAGGCTGGTAGGCCTACCGGAAAAGAGTGAAGGATCTGATCCGATCATATTCATGGAAAAATGGCTCATGGAAGTATTTGGAAGAGAGACATTCTCACAACAATTCTCGGTTGAAAGGGCGCATAGAGTTCCGTCTAGACCTCCACCCCAAGGAGGGCACCCTAGATCTATGTTAATGAAATTTTTGAATTTCAAGGATAAAGTGACGCTTCTCCGCAGGGCTAGAGAGATGGGGAACATTTTTTTTAATGGAGTTAAAGTTTCATTATATCCTGATTTTTCACCCGATTTGCAGAGGCGTAGAGCAGGTTTTATAGAGGTTAAACGTAGACTCCAGAAATTTGATGTCATTTATGCATTATTGTACCCAGCCCGGCTACGTGTGGTAGCTCTGGGAGAGACCTTTTTTTTTGATTCCCCTGCAAGTGTGACAACATGGCTGGAGGATAGAAAAGGCCAACTAATAATCAAAACGAGGGGATAACAAGGTTAAGGGAAAGGGAATAAACATAGAGGGATGGGAAGGGATGTGTCCTTAGAGATGTGTGTTCCAGAGAAATTTAATGTGTACATATACGGAGTGGAGGGTGGTGAGTGTCACATAGCACGAAAGGGAGGATATGATTGATTGGGGTAAGGATAAAAATATAGTTTTTGATGTGTGTAGGGTAGGGGAGGGAGGAGGGCGGAGGGTGGGAGTGGGTTTGTATACAAGAGAGGGGGAGGGGGGAGGGGAGGGGGAAAGGTATGGGATGCTTGGCAAGGGTCACAAAAAAAGCCTCTGGGGATAACCTAGAATGGTACATGGGGGGAGGGGGGGGGGGTGGGGTCATCGATGTAAAAATTGGGAAAAACATGTAACACATATGAAAGTAAGCGGCAAGCAAAAAACACTTATAGATAAATATTTAGAAGAAAGTTTCACATTCTCTCACTTAGAAAGACATATCAAGATACGTTGCAAAATTTGGGAGGGAAGAAAAAAGAAAAAGAAAGAAAACACTGATAAACAAATATATAGAAGAAAGATTCACATTTTATCACATAGTGGGAAATATTAAGATAGGCAAAGGATTTTTTATTTACCTTTTTTTTTCACAAGGGTTTTTCCCTCTTGTTAAAAGTTTCTCTTCCCTTTCTCGTTTTTTTCCCTCTCTATTTCTTTTTTTTTTTTTTTTTTTTTCCCTTTCCCCTTCTCTCCCTTTTCCCCCTCTCTCCTTGGTGTTATGTTCTAGGCATCAATAGGGATTCCATTTTCTATTGCTTTCTTTTCTTGATAGCCTATGCAGACTAGGGTAATTAATATCGGTTCCTGGAATGTACGGGGGTTGGGTACACCGGCTAAGAGAGCAGCTGTGGTAGAGACCCTGGAAAGGAGTGATGTAGGATTGATCTGCCTACAGGAGACACACTTAACCCAAGATACTAAATTACTAAATCAGAGTAAAAAATATCAACATCAATACCACTCGGTACACACCTCCTACTCAAGGGGAGTGGCGGTGATGGTAAGAAAAGAGGTGGGCTTCACCTGTCGGCAGACCAGTATAGATAGGGAAGGACGGTATATTTTCCTGCATTGTGTAATAGAAAATCGAGAATATGTTCTCGCCAATATTTACATCCCCCCTCCGTTTAAGCTTGATGTGATGTATAGCCTAATGGAATTTTTATCAGACAAAGCTGGGATACCAGTCATAGCAGTAGGGGACTTTAATGAGGTTATTAATAAAAAATTAGACAGGTTTCCTTTAGGTACACAGAGGCAGAAGGTAGATGAGAGCCGATTACACCAGTTCTTACAAGAAGTAGGGCTGTTTGACATGTGGAGAGTGAGAAACCCGGGGGTGCTGCAATTCTCGTGTTTCTCAAGTTCCTATTCTACTCTTTCACGGATCGATTTAGCCTTGGGAAATGGAGAAGCATGCCAAACAGTAAGGGATATTGAATATCAGCCTAGGGGGGTATCGGACCATGCCTTGTTGATTGTCTCAATAAATTTAGAAGGGAAAAGACCTCCCAGAACATGGAAAATGAATCCAGTCTGGTTCGAAATAATAGGGGATCCAAATGAGGTGCTGTTAAAACTGGAAGAATTTATAGAGTTTAACAAAGAGACAGTGACAAGAGGAGTAATGTGGGATGCACTGAAGGCCTATCTGCGAGGTATCCTTATTCAATTAGTCTCAAAAATCAAAAAATCCTCAAGAGAATGGGAAAAAAATAGTAAGATGGAGTTGATGAAAGCAGAAAGAGAATACGTTGAAGACCCCACCCCAGAAAGACAAAGTAGATGGCTAACTAAACAACAGGAATACAAAGAAGTAATTATTAGGAAATCAGAGAATAAAAGACTGTTTCAGAAACAGGTGGCTTATGGGGAGGGGGAAAAGGTCGGAAAGATGTTGGCACAGTTGGTGAGAGCTAACTCCCCTCCCTCCACCGTCCCAGCGATTAGGACGGAGAAAGGAGAAATCTCATTAAAGACGTCAGTAATTACAGAGACTTTTAGAATATACTATGACAAATTATATAAATCGCGGGGGACGATGGAGGAAAGGGAAGCGGACACATTTTTTAGTAACGCTGAAATTACGGCTCTCACTGAAGAAGAAAGGGAGGCAATGGAGGCACCGTTAACGCTGGAGGAAATCCAGCTGGCGGTAAAAGAAATGGCCAATCAGAAATCACCAGGACCAGATGGTCTCCCCGCGGAAACCTATAAGCAATATGGGAAAATTCTACTGCCAGAACTTCTTAAGGTATTAAACTGGGCAAAGGAGGAGGGGAAGTTGCCAACGTCTATGACAGAGGCAACGATAATAGTTCTGCATAAAGAGGGGAAGGACCCATTAGAGACCAAGTCTTATAGACCGATTTCCCTACTCTGCTCGGATGCTAAAATATTAGCTAAAGCAATGGCAATTAGATTAAACAAAATTATCTCTAGATTAATACATCCTGATCAAACAGGGTTTATACCCTGTAGGTCTACTAGTATGAACATTAGGAGACTATACCTTAATTTACAGATACCAATAGAGAACATGGGTACAAGGGCAGTCATGGCGTTAGATGTGGTTAAAGCTTTCGATAGCTTAGAGTGGGGATATTTATGGCGAGTCTTAAAGGAATTTGGATTTGGCCCCTCGTTTATTAAATGGATTAAAACCCTGTATAAGGGTCCCAGTGCTAAAATTAGGGTTAATGGTGAATATTCCGAGGGGATTCAATTGGAGAGAGGGACAAGGCAGGGCTGCCCATTGTCCCCCCTGCTCTTCGCGCTTGCAATGGAACCCTTAGCAAGTGTAATTAGATCAAACACAAATATGCAGGGGTTCCGAAGAGCAGGGGGTGAAGAGAGAATCGCACTGTATGCGGACGATGTCCTTCTCTTCCTGGGGGATACGGGGCAATCCCTCAGGCAGGTGATGAACATCCTCACGGACTTTGGTAAAATCTCAGGACTCACCATAAACTGGGAAAAATCTGCATTATTGCCTATAGATCCTCTAGGGAACCAGAACGTACAGGATATTTCACAGCTAGAGGTAGTTGAACAAATGAAATACTTAGGCATATATATAACAAGGAACCCTAACAATTACATAAATGATAATATAGTACCGCTTTTAGCTAGATTTAAAAGTAAAATTGCAATCTGGAGACGTCTCCCATTGTCGATCGCAGGGAGGTGTAACCTAATCAAAATGGTATGGCAGCCACAGCTTCTGTACCTGCTGCATAACTGTCCAATATGGATAGATAAAAAATGGTTCAGAAAGATAGACACGCTGTTTAGGGAACTTATATGGAAGGGATGTCAGCCTAGGATTGGGTTACAAACACTACAACTAGCAACAAGAAAGGGAGGAATGGCAGTACCGCATCCACGGAGCTACTTCCTAGCAGCCCAACTGCAACATCTAGGAACTATGACAGGAGGAAGCAACAAGGAATTAATGATTGCAGGAACCCCGCACAAATCAATAGTAGAAGCCCTTGAGGCAAATTCCTTTCTTTACAGAATCCCCACGGTGAGACTGGCCTTAAAAGTGTGGAAGGCAGTAAAAGTAATAAAAGGGTTAGAGGGTATGACAAAATACACCCCCCTCTGGAATAATAAAAACTTACAGGAAGTAGAAAAGATAGGGAAAATTAGAGAGTGGGAAATAAAAGGGATAGATAAGTTGGCACAGATGTACGAGGGCAAGGTATTGAAGACATTTACAGCACTGCGAGCGGAATATGATATACCCAAACACTCCTTCTATAAATATCTACAAATTAGACACGCTTTAAATAGTCAATTTAAGAATCAAGATCCAATTTGGAACAACTCTCCAGTGTATCAAAGAATAGGCTCCCAAAACAAGAGTAGAGGATTTATAGCAGAAACTTATTCACACATATGCGAAGGTAGCATAGAAAATCCAGAACAGCTTAAGTGTAGGGGGAAATGGGAGAAAGAATTTGGAACGTTCTCAGATGAACAGTGGCTGAGGATATTGGAGAAAGGACACGTGGTATCGGTCTCGCCTGCTCAGAAGGTCTCATATTTGATGCTGCTACACAGGACATACTATACACCTAAGAGACTATATGAGTTCGGATTGAGAACAGATGCCAGGTGCCCTAGGTGCCAGGATACTGGGGATTTAGCACATATGGTATGGAAGTGCCCAAAACTGCACCGTTACTGGACTGAAATCCTTAACATCCTGAACACCGTATTAGAAGTTAGACTGGAAATGAACCCCAGACTGTGTATAATGGGATTGGATGAGGGGATAAATGGTGGTCCCTCTGTAATCAACGCTGTGATGAGAGGCTTGTTCCAGGCGAGAAAATTAATAGCGCAGAGGTGGCAGGCTGAGAAAAAAAAAAAAGATTGGTAGCGTCACTATTGGATTTGTAATATAAACCAGTAGATCCTCTGCATATATAGATAGTTTATATTCTATCTCTCCTACTTTTATTCCCTATATGTCTTTATTGTTCCTAATGGCTATTGCTAGATGTTCCATAACAAGCACATATAACAATGGCGACAGGGGACATCCCTGTCGGGTTCCATTAGTTATAGTTATGGGTTCGGATGTTTCTCCATTAGCCCGTATTCTAGCTATAGGCTTCTGATATAAAACCATTATTTTTTCTAGCAGTTTTGGGCCCACTCCCCATTGTTCCAATGTCTCTTTAAGAAAACACCATCCCACCCTGTCAAATGCTTTCTCAGCATCTACGGCCAAAAGACAGAATGGGATGGTGTGTTTCTGGACATATTCCATAAGTGTCACTGTCTTTAAGGTGTTATCTCTAGCCTCTCTTCCTTTTACAAATCCCACTTGATCTAAGTGTATATAAGCTGGCAGTATCGGAGTAAGCCTGTTAGCTATGATCTTCGAATAAATTCGGAGGTCTATATTAGTCAAGGAAATTGGCCGATAATTTCCACAGTTGGTATGGTCCTTTTCAGGTTTAGGTATAAGAGAAATAGATGCCTGCATTCCTTGTGGGACAAAGGGTTGTGGGATTGATACTGCATTAAATGTACGTTTCATAAGTGGAATTAATAGGTCTTTCAATTTTTTATAGAACCGGGGAGTGAAGCCATCCGGGCCTGGGCTTTTCCCCAACACTAATGACTCAATTACCGTTTGTATTTCGAGCTCCGAGAATTCCCGTTCTAGGAGCTCCTCGTCTATCTTTGTTAGTGTCGGTATTGATGTGTCTTTTATGTATTTATATATATTCTGTTGAAAAGTTTTGGGATCTTTCTCTGCTGTCGCGTTTGGTATATTATATAGCCTAGAGTAGAAACTATGAAATATTTTCAAGATCCCTCTTGGGTCATAAGAGAAATCACCTGCTTCGGTTTTTATTTTGGTAATTGATGTACAACTTATTCGTTGGCGTAGTGCCCTGGCCAGTAATCTACCGGGTTTATTTCCTTGCTGATAGTAAAAGGATCGGGTTTTATCTCTGATCCATAACGTTTGTTTGTTCAATAAGGTTCTCAATTCTGTTTTCTTTGTTGTTACTTCTATTAATTTCTCCTGTGAGGGATTTTGTTTATGTTGTTTTTCTAATTCATTTATGTCATTTGACAGCTGCATTACTTTATTTCCCTTTATCTTTTTTAATCTCGTCCCGTGTTTTATAAACAGACCCCTTATGATACATTTCAGAGTTTCCCATTGAATGGGAAGGGAAGTGGTATCTTCTGCGTGATCCCCTACAAAATTTGTTATTGCTAACCCAATCTCAGTTGTACATGCCTCATCGAATAATAAATGATTGTTTAGCTTCCAAGAGCACCTTGCTCTCTTCTCATTAACGATGGTCATCGTCAGATATATCGGTGCATGATCAGACTATTTCGCACTTCCAATTTCAGAGGAGGAGATCACAAATATTCCCTAATTGATTTATCAGAAAGTAATCTAGTCTATGATAAGTTCCATGAACTTTTGAGAGGAACGTATAGTCCCTCTTGAGCGGATGAGCAACCCTCCATATGTCCACTAATTGATATCTAATCATCATTTCCTTAAACTTCCTCTTCTCATTATTTCTCCGGTTCATTGGGGGTGGCTTGGTATTTTGGAAAGCTATTTTATCTAAGAGAAATTCCCAAAACATGGCCTGTTGGGGGTACTTGAGGACAGGGTTGAGAACCACTGACTTAGAAGACATAGGAGGCAAGAGAGGATAGGGCCAAGTTCAACCTTTAAAAGAAAAGTCAAAATAAGTGTATAACTTCAGCTCCCTAGATCTCTGGACCTGTTGAGCGTTCACATGTTATTCTCAGTGAAGGCAACTTCTGCTGATGCATCTGTTTCATTCTATGTTCAATTTAAATTGTCAAGTTATATGATAGGTTTTAAATAACATTTTAACTATGTTCTATTAATTTTAACTAATGTCCATTAAATATGTTTTTTTTTTTTTAGCATTTTGTAAATCCTCTTATAACAATGAGGATGTTATGGTGTATGATAGCCCCATAACAAATTGCCCTCCTCTTCTAGCAACAATGGATCTGTACAACAAGACTGTTGTCTCGGAGTTCATACTGGTTGGATTAACAGAAAACTCCAGACTAAAATGTATTTTGTTTGTCATCTTTTTCTTTATTTACATCTTGAATCTGTTTCAGAATTTGGGACTTGTAGTACTCATCAGTGTGGACAGGAACCTCCATACTCCCATGTATAGTTTCTTGCGCCACTTATCATTCCTTGACATCTGCTACACTTCAACTATCATGATAAGGATGCTGAAAGACTTGGCCTCATATAATACGTCCATATCAGTAGCTGGATGTGAACTTCAGATACTGTCCTATATTGGGTTTGGAGTAACTCAGTGTTTTATTCTGGCAGCCATGTCCTGTGACAGATATGTGGCCGTATGCCACCCACTGACCTACCTTCAAATAATGAGCAGGCGGACCATCCTGATCCTACTCGTGTTCTCCTACTTAGGAGGCTTGGTCATTGGCTGTGTTCAGACTGGCTTCTCATACTTCCATCTAGACTTCTGTGAAGAACGCCCATATATTTACCACTACTACTGTGACATTATTGCCCTGATTCAGATTTCCTGTGGTGACACCAGACTCAATCAAATGCTCGTCTTCTCCTTAGCAGGTTTTTCTGAGTTCTCATCTCTATTGGTGATCCTCGTGTCCTATATGTATATTTTTGTATCTGTCTTACGTTCTTCTCTAGGATGCAGGAAGGCCTTCTCTACTTGTGCTTCTCATTTGATGGTGGTGACTATATCTTACGTAACAGTCATGTTTATATACCTCAGACCTTCATCTGCCTACAGCCCAGAGCAAGGCAAAGTGATTTCTGTATTTGTCACTATAGTCATTCCTTTTCTGAATCCTTTAATATACAGCCTGAGGAACCGTGACGTAAAAACTTCTGCCAAAAAAATGGGAATTTCCTTACTAAAGAAAGTGGGAATATTTGGTATACAGTGACAGTTATATTGTGTCACTTCATCTTTAAAGCATGCATACTTACATATTTGATTGCCTTATTTGCCAATTAAATAATTATTTTCAGTAGAGAAAATTAAGTGAAATGTTTCCTACTGCTCAATCATCTGCTCAACCATCTCATATGCTGGCAACCACCTGCTCAACCATCTCATATGCTGGCCACAATGTTTTCTCCATTTCAAATATTCTCAGCTTGTAGCCCGGGTAGTGGTTAATGCTGCCCCCAGCTGGGAGGGTTAGTGTTAATTGTTTTTCCCAGTTTTTTCATGTGGGTTCTCTTGGTTTCCGACCCCTTGGTCCTGTGTACTATAAAAGGGATGGAGGCCCTGACTCAGGGGGGGCTGTTGGCTTTCGGTCTGTCTTAGAAGTTCTGGGCCATGTCGCAGACCAGTTCGTTGCCATTTCCGGAATTTTGGATTCCCAGTGCGATGCCGAGATTTGAGTTCTCGCTACCTGTTAGAATATTATTTCAAATTCATAATTCGGCACTTATAGGTCTTATGTTATATTCATGGCAAGCTTGCAAAATATATTTGGTTTTATGATTAGTCATAATAAATAGTATGTGTGAATGACCTTGATTAAATGTTCAGTGAAACATATCCTCATCTGAAGCTGAGTTAGTAATACGTTTTTAGTGTAGCCAATTTGAGTATGACATATATGGTATCTTAAATGTCATGAGAAGTCAAAAATAGACACGTGTCTACGTAGCTAAAGGAATAATATAATAAAAGTAAAGAGAATAGCATTTAGAATGATAGTTATTTCTAGCTGCTTCAGTTCTGAGGAATATTGTGTCCGATCATTTGATACAAGGATGTGTAAATGTGACATGAATGATGTTTTGAATGTATTAAATTAATTTGATATGATTAATCATAATTCAGGGGGGGATTGTTAGAATATTATTTCAAATTCATAATTCGGCACTTATAGGTGTTATATTATATTCATGGCAAGCTTGCAAAACATATTTGGTTTTATGATTAATCATAATGAATAGTATGTGTGAATGACCTTGATCAAATGTTCAGTGAAACATATCCTCATCTGAAGCTGAGTTAGTAATACGTTTTTGGTGTAGTCAATTTGAGTATGACATATATGGTATCTTAAATGTCATGAGAAGTCAAAAATAGACACGTGTCTACGTAGCTAAAGAAATAATATATTGTGGATTATATACTGTTAAATTTAGAGTAATTTCAGTCATATTAATGAGTATTAGTATATAGTTACTTAATGTAAAGTTGGTAATATGTGTCTATATTATGTAGATGTTTGGTTATATGACATTACATGACCAGCACATTACTTCAAGTATGGAGTGTTACATGTGGGCTTGTCAATCAAGCTCCATATGACTGAGTTAGTATCTACTTTTGTATAGCATATTGCTGAAGTTAGCAGAAATGAATGTGTGCCATACAAGGTTCTAAGTTTTTGTGAGGTTATGACGTTTCACATGTAACATATAAAGCCAACATTTCTATACTGAAGGGCAAACAGACACAGACACACCCTCTAGGAGGTATGATACTGACATATTTACGCAAAGACTGATAAGATGGGACAGCTGAATTCTGCCAGAAGTCTAAGAACGTAATTTCCTGCTTCTTCTTGGAGGACAGCATGGACAGAAGGCAACAGCCATGAAGCACACAAGCTTTCATAAGCTTATTACAGCTTTATAACTTTTTTATTCTATTTCATATATTTTTACCCACACTGAACTGAACTATTATACTTTTTACATTGTATTTATGATGCCAACTGTGTGACCAAATAAACTCACACTTTGATTTAAGTCAGTTTGTCTATCAATGATATTCATCCGGAAACGCCTCTGAGATACATAGAATATTGTATATTAAGATTATTCTTCACTACCAAAGAGGATTGTTGGGACTTGAGGTCCTCCCTGAAGAAACCAAGCATGGACTCCGCCAAGTATCGACTCTTTCCTGTGCAGGTATGCTGGGGCAGCCACAAGCCTGAAGTTAGGGACTAGGGATGTTAGTAAAAAGACTGCACTTTATGTTGAACCACTACCTATGTCTATCATCGTGTTAATTTATTCAAGCAAAGCATTTGAAACTTTGTCTTTGCCTGGCCTGAAGTTACTCAAGGGATGTAATGCAAGTAAATGGAACATGTAGTTACAGCTCGGGTCACTACACACATTGGGGTATGAAGACATCCGTGTATGAGTTAATACAATATAAAGACACAAGTGGTTACCATGGGTAATGAAGGTTTCTCTATCCTGGTCCAAATCGTTTGGTGGAGGGGTTGTTTTTAAGGGGTTGGGCTTGGCCAAATGATTTGGACCAGTGCACAAAGCAAGGTCCATAAAAACATGGATGAGCGAGTTTGGGGTGGAGGGACGTGACTGGCCTGACCTCTATGACCAATGCATGAATCTATTCATTGGTCATAAAGGGGGTGGGTGGAGAGAGGGGGCGGCGCCCATGCACCCTTATGGACGCACTGCCACTGCACAACATGCACCTGACTGTAGCCTTTACCCTCCACTGCAACTTTCCTTCCAATCTCTACCTTTACCATTCAACCAGACCATCACCACCTAAATATGAAAAATATTTAATTTTTTATTTGAAGATGATATTATAAATTTATTTTATAACTCCTAGCAGTGTGCACTATGAACTAAGGACTCTTAGCAAAAATAAATTGTTCCCAAGTTGAAATGGGAGAAAAATTTTCCCACCCCCTTCCTCCTACTTATCTGTCAGGGCTGGGCTCAGCCCTTCCTTCTCTGAGTTGGCCGCTCAGCTGTCGGCTAATTGCCAGCTCCTATCTCTCCACAGTTACCCAGCTGTTGTTGATATCCTGCTCATCAGTCCTGCCTACTTAAACCGTCCAGTCCAGAGAAGCTCTGCCTTCGCCTTGGTCAACTTTACAAGAAACAGCTCCTGCGTTCCTGTTTAAAGACTGGATTTGCTGACATCCCTTCTGGCTCTGGATCCTGCTTGCTGTTCCACTACATTGATCCCTGACTTCTGGCTGTTCTGGTTACTGAACTTTGGCTATGTTTTGACTACGTTTGTTCTTTTTACTTTTATTATTAAACAAGTGTGATTTAACTGTACTTCTGTCTTGGTCTGATTTCATGGTTTCTGATATTATCCTGCCTAACCTGTATCCAAAACATCAGTATACTTACCTATTTTTAATCCACTTTGGTCCGATCACGTGATCTTGCAGCTCCCGCCCTCCTGTGTCAGCAAGTGGCTACTGCAGGGGAGAAGAGGGAGTGTCAACAACGTCAGGGACATGGGAATCTACGAGTGATGTCACAGCTCCCAGAATTTAGAGTCATTGTCAAGTGCTCCCTTACACAGAGCTGCAGGATCATGTGACCAGACAGGTGCTGCCAAGGATGTTGTGTTGCCCATGCTGAGGCCTGCCCATTTGGCCTCTTACTCCTTCCCCCTTGTTGGCTTTGCTATCAGCAGGACTAGCATCTTGATTTGGTGCCTCTCTTTCTTGCTGGACCCCTGTCGGTATTGGTGGATGAGGGATCGGGCTGGGCACTGCGGACAAGGTGTGTGCCCTGTCATCGTGGTGTTTACACCCATGCCCAGCTGGTGTGTAGGCAGGGGCAATCCATATTATTCACTGCAGGTTGTGCTGAACCGCAGTGGCAATGCAGATGGGAGAGGAAGTTAAGAGAAGATGGGTTTCTCTATGATTTCTAGTTGGATGCACCATGTGACCCACATGACCCTGGTGGTCATCTAAGGGCAACTTAGCCTATTTATAGCGAAGCTCCACTCAGAAGGGGAAGTTCCGTTTGTTTGCACCCCCCCCCTCCATTGCCACATTTGGCACTTTCTGCACTTAAAGCCAATTGAAGAATACAGTATTTGTAGCTGCTGACTTTGAATTTGTTAGGGGGAGCCTGGAGCTCCTCCTTAAGAATCTGGGTTTGGCACGTTTTATGCAAGTGTACAGGCTAGGGACTGGTTCCCCCGTCTAACATGGATAGTGGCAGAGGTAGGGAAAGATTCCGGTAGAGTAAGGACTGAGCAGGGACCATGACTACTGTAGCCAAGTCCTGGGCCTCTTTAGGCCTAATGGTGACCTCCAGAGTTAGGGACAGCTGACACCCTTCTGTGTAGAGTGGGTTACAAGGCATGGTGGGTGTAATGCAAGGTAAATTGATGGGTGCCAGACACTTCTTGAATGCAAATAGATTTATTGTCTCTTGAGCAGAACTGTGGTAGAGAGGGTTAGGGCAAAGATACCCTTAGGTAGATGCAAAGATAATTAGCAGACTCTGAGACTTCTATAGGTAGACAGCTATACAGGTAAAGACCTTCAGCCGGACACCACTTCTGTACAGGTAGGATCACTGTCTCCTATGGCAACAATCTTGTAGCTGTTACTAACGGTAATGGTATTCAACTATTTGCAACACGAACAGTCCTCTTTACCCCACACTCACTCACTGTGGGTCTTCACTCAATGAGCTCCCAGTCTCTCTCACTAGACTTCAGATCTACTAGCCACTGGATCCCCTGAGCTCTTTCACTGTAGCACTCAGTATCTTTCTCAAGCATCACCCCCACTTACCTGCTGGGTCCCTGGCTTGCCACTCACAGATGCTCTTCAAGCTTCACCCCCTTCATGTTAGGTCCCTGGCTTGGCACTCCACAAGCCTCACCTCTGCTGTCCAACTGGGTCCCTGACTTGGCACTTTCTAAAATTTTCACACTTCTTCATCATCCCCGGTTGGTGAGAAGTCTGCTCTGGTACTGGCCTCAGCTCTCTCAAAGTGGTCTATGGTAGCAAGGTGGATGGACCCTTAGTGGCGACAGCTTTCTCTCTACCTCCGACCACGACTGGTTACCCGGTTAACAGAACCGTTACTTCTGGTTGGACTACAATCCCGCAGTCCCAACCCTACACTGCTTCTCCGGCTTCTGGATAGACCCTCAGACAGCCTAGCAGTCACATGTCCCTGGGATAGGCTTTAGGATACTGGCATAGCAGCCTGGGGCAATACAACACATGTCCACCCAGACAGCTGTCCAGGTGGCACAGAACCGCGATCACCTGACTCCACCCAAATAAATAGGCTCTCCCAGCAGGCCAAGGGACCCAAGAACATCGCTGCCTATTGGCTGAGATACCCCATTCATTCCTAATCTTTTCTTGCAATGCCCTTGTCTTATCTAATGTCACCAGATACCCGGTCACCTAGCGACAGAAGAGAGAAGTGTAGCAATTCCAGAATTAGGGCAAAATCAGTTGATCTTCTAACAATTGACCAAGGCAACTATCACTTGACAAATACATTTAATAGCAACCCTGCCTTCACATCAGGGTGCTACAATACCTTTTCAGGAATCTTCCAGTTTGGGTTGAACCAGCCAGGCCACACTTGACTCCTTGAGGCAGACGTTGTCGACAGTCTTCTACCTTCTACCTAACAGTTCTGTGCAGAGATGTAAGTGGCACCGGAAGGGTGAGCCTACCTGCCGGGTCTGTTTGTGCTGTTAACTACTGCTTCAATACATCATTCTTTACAAATCAGGACTCTGAATATTTACTGCCTACCACACCACGCTGCACCTACCCAACAGGTGCATTGTACTTGGGAGACTCCCAAGTCTAGCATTCTATCAGCCAATAGTCGATCCTAGTGTATGTCCCGTGTACAGGGGAGTAGAATGCATAATCTTGTATCCTGGGATGTTGTATTCTCCATCTACCAACTGGGGAAAAAAGAAAGAATAAAATAATTTCAAAAAAAAGCTAGGATCCCCCGGATAACAGAGGAAAGAGCAATATCCTTAGAAACACCAATAACGGTAGAGGAGATTAATCGGGTGTTAAAAGAATCAGCGCCAGGAAAAAGTCCAGGGCCAGATGGATACAAGACGTTATACTTAAAAAGGTTCAAAGAAATCCTGACCCCAAAGCTGTGCATATATATGAACGGGTTGGGAAGAAGGTATGAGATGAGTAAAGAGGCCTTATTGGCATCAATGACTATTATAGCAAAAGAAGGCAAAGATAGTACTAATACACACGATCGGAATTTCGGCCAGCAAAAGACCGATGAGAGCTTTTCATCGGAAAATGTGGAATTTTGCTGGCCGAATTCCCACCAGCAAAAATTTGAGAGCCTGTTCTCAATTTTTCCGACGGAAAAGGTTTCCATCGGAAATTCCGATCGTCTGTAGCAATTCCGACACGCAAAATTCCTACGCATGCTCGGAAACAATTTGACGCATGCTCAGAAGCATTAAACTTATTTTTTTCTCGGCTCGTCGTAGTGTTGTACGTCACCGCACTCTTGACGGTCGGAATTTGGTGTGACCGTGTGTAGGCAAGACAGTTTTAGCGGAATTCCGTCGGAATTCCATCGGGAAAACCATTAGAGCTTTTTCCGACGAAAATTCCGAATAATCTATTTGCACCGGGAAAAAGTTTTATAGGGGGGAATTGGATTAAAAAAGAAAATGCACAACTACGTGATATAATACAAGGGGGGAAAATTTGCACTTTACAAGAAAAAAAAAAAAAAGATGTGTTGGAGATTAATGAATGGAGGTATTTTCAGCTCAAATGTAATGTACCATCGAAAAAACAAGTAAAATTTGTTAATGTATATCCCTATTGATTAGGGAAAAGGTTTTTTTTTTTTTTAACAAATGGAGGGAAAAGGTTTTTTACTTCCTTGTGTATGATAAATCTGGATAAAATAAAGAATTAAAAAAAAAAATGTATTCATCCGTTTAGGCCGCTATATATTGTTCTACTACATATTTCTGGTAAAAACTCATGTACATTTTTACATTGATCAGTCAGGAAATATGAATAATCTATAAAAATGCAGTGAACTTTAATGTAAAAACTTTCCGCTTTCAGTTACACTGGCAGGGAAGCATGTATCCCCCATCAACACGGAACAGTGGTGGCCAGGGGAATATAGTCCTGCCACAATTGTATTCTCCCAACAAACAGTGGGCAACCACTATGTGATAATCATAAGAGTATCTGGCAGGCTGGTTGTTTTCCCATTTAGATCGCTCAACTAGGTATCATTCAGTGTGCTCATTAATGGTTAAAATCTCAGCCAGTTCCTGCTGAACCAGGTGAGATTTAAACAGCTTTATGGCGGTTCTGTAGCACTTAGGCAGCCCATAATTGATCACTTTTTTCATTTTAACGAGTAGGTTGAATGGAATAAAAAAAGAAATTGATTCCGGTTCTCCCATCTCTACACATTATAGGTTCAAAATTCCACATGCCCGAGCCTGCCAGGAAGTGGACCAACCGTGGTGGAACTACTCAAACGGTTTGCTGTCCTGATGCAAAATCGCAATATATTGATTTGGTTTGCGCAAAAGTTATTGCTGTCTGGTAAAAAAAAATCGCAATAATTGATTGGTTTGCGCAAAAGTTATTGCGTCTACAAACTATGGGATAGATTTAGGGACTTTTTAATTGTTTTATTGTTTCTACTGGTTATGGCGTCAATCTGTGATTTTTAGCAGGACTGTGACATTGCGGCAGACAAATCTGACCCCAAATGACACATTTTGGGACCAGTGACATTTTTACATTGATCAGTCCTATAAAAATGCAGTGATTAATGTAAAAATTACACTGGCAGGGAAGGGGTTAACACTAGGGGGCGATCAAGGGGTTAACTCAGCGTGTTCTAACTGTAGGGGGGATGGGCTTACTGGGACATGACAGGGATCACTGTTCCCCATCACTGGGAACAGTAGATCTCTCTCATGTCTCCTTAGGAATGGGGATCCGCCTTGTTTAAAAAGGCAGATACCCATTCTGCCTCTGTATTAGGCGAACACGGGCCGCCGGCGGACATCGAGTCCACCTGACCCGCCGGCACGCTCCCGCAGTGTGCAGCAGGCATGAGAGCGCGCAGGCAGTTGCGCGCGCCCGCCCGCAACTGCGCCTGCGCAAGCCGACGTACAATGACGGTGGTTCGCTCGTTAAATGGCTAATTGTGGACCTCTATGTTTGGGTGAACCGCATAGGGGCGTGGCTTCTGATGGAGAGAACTGAGGCTGATTTTACTTCATAATGACTTGGCCGGATAGGTGTGTAACTGCTTGAATACCCTTCTATCCTCATGATAATTTGGGCACTTATCTGTTTATAGTAAGTGCTCTTTTTGAGCAACCTCTGTGCAGTGACATACACTATATATATAGCATTATTTCTTTTCATGCTCTAATTAATTGTTTGTAGCGGTACCACCATAGTGGCTGCTAAGTGTTGTGGCTCACCTGTCACCCTGCCCAGGCGGCATTCACTTCCAGACAGTCCAAGACAATGAACAGTCCATCGGCTTTGTTTTTAGTATTTTATTGAGGGAAATTAACTTGGATGGGGTAGGGGAAGTGGGATGCCAAGTGGAAATAATAGCAATTTGTTTGGGACAACTATATACAGTTCAGTAGGTTCTCTGCATTTCTCCTCCAGCACATTGCTTCCTCTTTAATGTTCCAGGCACAGCTAGCACAATGGGGTTAGGCCTGATTCTGACTCAGCCAGGCCCTTAGCAACAGCCATTTGCAGGCAGGGACCGTGGGCCCCTATAGTGTAGCAGATAGAAAGTTTGTGATGCTAGCTGTCCTATCTCTGGTTACTAAGCCCAGTAACCCATCTTCAGGCCCTGCCAGCCCTCCTGGCTGCAGCTGCCCTTCTCCACTGCCCATCACAACAGAGTCCACTCCACTGGCTCTGCACCCATTCCAGACTGCATGGCTTCCAGTCCTCCCAGGAGTGCCTCCCCAGTCCTCCTGACTGTGCTTGTCACTCACCAGCCCTCCTGGCTGTGACCAGTTGTTCCTCTGCTTGAAGACTTGCCCGGCAATGCTCTCTCCTGCTGTCCTCTTTGCTCCTCCAGTGCCTCCTGTCCAAGAGTTTCTTAAAGGGCCTTGTCTGCACCCGCCCCCCCCCCCAATCTAGGTTTGGGATTGGTCAGGGCTCCTTAGAACACCCCAGGCAGCTCCACCTCTCCTCTTCTCATTCTAGTACCTTCCAGAAGGCTCTAGAAAGAAGAGGGAGGTCTTAGTGATGCTGCCTGTGAGTCACCAGCTGCTCTCCTGAGCCACTCCCAGCCCTGCCTAAATTTGCCTACACTTAGACAAAAAAATCCTACTCTAGCACCTACCTACCTAGAGGGTGCTACATGTTGTTATGTAATACACTTGAGTTTGTTCAACTAAAAAACAAGCATATTTATTTAGCATAGTATTCGGCCCCCTTTTTTCTATTCTTATTTCCTTATCATACACAGGACTTCATGTAACTTTCATCTGTCTCACCCTGAGATCCTCCAATTGCATGTGGGCTCTGTCCTTCTCTTGGCTTCCTGGCTTACTTTTATTTTGGAATCCTTGATGCTCTCCTGGTTGAATGAATGACTTGTATAGCGCCTGGTTCACATTGATGGTGTACAGCAGCTGTCCCCAACCTCCCTGGCACCAAGAACTGGCCGCGTGGAAGCAAACCCCTCCATGACCCTGGTGGGGGGGGGGGGGGGGGTGAGAGGGGGTGGTTGTGCTTGTAGACTGTAACTTTGGGGGGAAGGGGGGTGCAGCTTGTCACCTTGTCGGGAGAAAGGGGGTGGTGTGGGGTGTTGAGGGTGCAGCCTCTCACCTCATGGGGGAGGGGGTTCAGCCTGGGTCTTGTCGGTGCTGTATGAGATCCTGTCCCTGGCTCTCCCTGGTTCAGAGAGGGAAGTGAGTAGTGGTGCTAGGAGAAGGGGAATGGGTGCCCTCTGATGGTCGGAGGGTGGCAGTGCAGGTTGTGCTGGCTTTCTCTGCCCGCCGCCAACCCCTGCCATGCAGCCCAGCTCCCAGCAGGCCAGGGACCGGCACTTGTCCACAGCCAGGGGGTTGGGGACCCCTGGTGTACAGCACAGTATGTGTTTATCTGTGATTGTACTGTTTATGATTATTATCATCTATATGAAGTACATAATGTACTTATTCAACAATTTCACTTAGTATGTTTTAAGATTTCTGAAATGTATTCCTCCATGACATCTTCCTGATGAGGCTACGATGCGAAACACGTAGAAGAACAGAGCACCATCTTCTCCCTCTTCATATATATTGGAATTACTATATCTCGTTGGTCATCTCTATCTGTTAAGAAATGTTTAGGGAGTTTTTATTGATGGTGATCCAATTACGGAATACCGAATTGATCATCAATAGTTTTTCATTGCTCTCAACTGTGTGGCAAATTAGGTTTAATGTTGATAAATGTAAAGTTGGGGGCTAAGAATATGAATGCATCATACATACTAGGGGAAGTACAACTGGGGGGATCCGTAGTGGAGAAGGATCTGGGGGGATCTGTAGTGGAGAAGGATCTGGGGGGATCCGTAGTGGAGAAGGATCTGGGGGTTTTGGTAGATCATAAGCTCAATAATAACATGCAATGCCAAGCAGCGGGTTTCCAAAGCGAGCAAAGTCCTTTCTTGTATTAGGAGAGGTATGGACTCCAGAGAGAGGGATATCATTTTGCTCCCTGTTCAAATCATTAGTAAGACCTCATCTGGAATATGCAGTTCAGTTTTGGGCACCAGTTCTCAAAAAGGATATCAGGAACTGGAGAAAGTGCAGAGAAGGGCAACCAAACTGATAAGAGGCATGGAGGAGCTCAGCTATGAGGAAAGATTAGAAGAACTGAATGTATTCACTCTTGATAAGAGGAGATTAAGGGGGGGTATGATCAACATGTATAAATATATAAGGGGTCCATATAGTGAACTTGGTGTTGAGTTAATTACTGTAAGGTCATTAAAGAGGACAAGGGGGCACTCTTTACATCTAGAGGAAAAGAGATTTCATCTCCGAAAACAGAAAGGTTTCTTCACAGTAAGAGCTGTGAAAATGTGGAATAGACTCCCTGCAGAGGTGGTTCTGGCCAGCTCAGTAGATTGCTTTAAGAAAGGCCTGGATACTTTCCTAAATGTACAAAATATAACTGGGTACTGACATTTATAGGTAAAGTTGATCCAGGGAAAATCTGATTGGCTCTCAGGGGATCAGGAAGGAATTTTTTTCCCCTGCTGTAGCAAATTGGATCATGCTCTGCTGTTTTTTTTCGCCTTCCTCTGGATCAAGTGTGGGTGAAGGGGTACTCATGATTTTTCTGGGATTTAGAGCTTTTCCTTGTATGAAGAAAGTCCTATCATCCTGTGCAAATTTAGCATTTACTGTATTTTATTAGTGTCTTAAGATTGTATTTAATAAAATGATATTTATTTTTATATATATTTGTCATATTGGTGCCTTTCCAAATGTCCCTTCCATAAACCTCCTTTCTGTATCTACTTACTGGGATGTGGCACCATCATGGCTACCAAACTGGGCATTCAGATAAAAAAAATTGTGGGTGAAGGATTGTGTATATGGGATTGTATGATTTAAAAAATATATATTTTATTGGTTGGATTTAACTAGACGAATTTGTGCCTTTTTTTTTAAACCTGGCTACCTATGTAACTATGTATATGCACACGATATGATGTCAGTATTTTGATTCTTCTTTTAATATTTGTAAAATAAAAATTTTAATTTTCTCTGTAGCGGCCATAACCCCAAGGGGCGGCCTTGAACTTTTCTGGGCTTACCAATTACCTCCTCCTTGTAGCTCGTCTTTCGTTATCTAGGGGTTCCCAGGGTTAGTACCCAGTAATTTCAGATGCTGACACTCAAAAGTCCTTTTGAGGATTTTTATTTTGCAGGGGTAACATCCAACAGTAACACAGTCTCTGATGGGAATAGAGGGCACGGGTGATAAAACTCAGGCACTTTGAACTGCTGACATCCCTGAATGTCTTAGATAAGAAAGGAACCCCTATGGTTTGGACTTTAAATAGATCACCACTCTCACCAAAGGTTTTTGAAAAAAAGTCTTCAAATTTTATTAGTAGTCAATAAAATGATATATAAAAATCACCCAAATGTCCGATAGCAGGGTGCACAGTTCATAATATGCATAGCAGTTACATAACAAAAAACACAAAAATACAAATAAGTAATGTGACAACACTTTACAAAAAAATAAATATATACAGAGGTACAATACTGATGCTCTCAAAGGGGTGTGTGACCCCCAGATGCTCGACGCAATTCCAGTTGCCCGAATATGGGAACCTTCGTCAGGAGCAGAGAGTGGTTTTATGTGGTAAGTACCTATCGCTCTAGAGAATGCAAAAGAGAAAGGAAAAATCAACAGGGGGTTTGTTTTGTACTTTTTTGCGTAGTGATTAGGTCTGAAACTCTTTCCATTGGGAAGTACTATATTGGTGTCAATGTTCATATACTGACATTGGGTACAGCCTCCACACTTGAAGGTGCCACGGCGTTTGCATGGATCTCCCCTGAATTCCCCTGTATATTCGCTTTTAACTAATATATCACGCAGAGATTTCGTGTGTCTGTATGTAACAAGGGGCTCTTTAGGTATAAACGAATTCAGTGTGGGGTCGAAATTCAATATATGCCAATATTTTTTGAGAATATTTCTGACCTGTTGATGTTGCTTATTATATGTCATCACTATTCGGGTTGGATCTACAGTTGTATTAGTTTTTTTAGTAGTTTTGAACATAAGGCTTAATCTTGTTTGTTTGTAAACTCTCCTAAAAGCTTTTTTTAGACTGGTTGGGGAGTATCCCCGTTGGAGTAGGCGGGTCTGTAGATTTTTTGCTTCCAACAAGAAATCAGAATCCTTAGTGCAGTTTCTACGTATCCGCAGATATTGGGAATACGGGATCGATTTAACCAGAGGGGTGGGATGGAAGCTAGAGGCATGTAAGATAGTATTTCCTGATGTTTCTTTCCGGTAGAGAGTGCTAGAGAGATGGCCTTACTTTTCATTATGATAATATCCAAAAAATTGATTTTGTTCGTGTCGCAGGTCATAGTGAATTTTAGGTTGAAATCATTCATGCCCATGGCTGTTATGCACTGATCTAGGCCCTCCTTATCTCCCTGCCATACTAGAATAATGTCATCAATATAACGGTACCAGAGTGTAATCTGGTCCGAGAATTGAGGGTGTGTTGAAAGGAAAGTGTTCTCCCATTCCCCCAGATACAGGTTGGCATAGGAAGGTGCGCAGCACGTCCCCATAGCCACACCCTGTATCTGGAGGAAATGGGAGCCATGGAAGGAGAAGGCATTGTGCAATAGAATATATTCCAAGGCCTGTGTCAAAAAGTGGTGTAATGGTTTATCATCCTTGGATGATTGAGACAAGTAATGGTTGATAACTTGTAAGCCCCTATTATGGGGGATTGAACAGTACAATGCCTCCACATCTATAGTGACTAGTAAAGAGTCACCAGAAATGCAGAGGCCATCCAGATGTTGCAACAATTGGGTGGTATCCCTAACATACGAGGGTAGGTTTGTGACGAGAGGGTGCAGTTGTTCGTCCACGAACCTGCTTAGATTTTCAGAGATGCTCCCCACCCCGGAGACAATAGGTCTTCCCGGGGGGTTCGTCATGTCCTTGTGCACCTTGGGCAGGCTATAAAAAGTAGGTATCCTCGCGAACTTGGTCCGTATGAACTCCCACGTCTGTTGAGTCAATACATTATCAAGATATGCTTGGTCAATTAATTTGAAGAATTCATTGTCGAATTTTTCGATGGCAGAACGAGAAATAGGTTTGTACCACTCCTTGTTGGATAATATTTTGGAACACATGGCAAGGTAGGAGGAATTGTCCATGATGACAATGTTGCCCCCCTTGTCTGACGTTTTTAATCGTCAGTTGGTGTTGTTCAGTTAGTGTTTTGAGTGCCTTTTGTTCATCGATTGTAAGATTAGAAGGGGGGGTTGCTTGTGTGAGTTTGTTGATGTCATCCGTCACCATTAACACAAAGGCCTTTAAATTCGCATTCTGTGTTAATGATGGGAATTTATTGGATTTCTTTTTAAGTATAGAATTTCCTTTAATCCCTACCTTGGTTGGGGTTATGTGTTCCGCTAGGAGTGATTCTAGGTCTATTCTGTCAATCAGGTCTTTCTGCTCTTGTTCCTCCAACAATGACACCAGATCATCCACAGCTTGTTTTTCCCTGTTTTGAGGGGTTATCGCTGAGGTAGTTTTGGTATAGAGACTCTTTAATACAAGTTTTCTTGCAAACAGGTGTAAGTCTTTTATTGTGTCAAAGGTGTCAATGTTGGAGGAAGGGCAGAAAGATAGACCCTTACCTAATAGGGACTTCTCGTTGCAGGATAGTACGTAACCAGATAAGTTAATGACACTAAAGGCGTCCTCAAATGGAGCTGCCTTCTGTCTCTGTCATTGGCCCTCAACAGGGTCACTTTTTGACCCTGCATTAGGAGGGTCTGATATATATGATATATATGTCCATACATCTCAGCTCCCAGGCTCTTACTGAGCAGCCAGCTTCTTGGCCCTCCTCCGAGGAGTCCTCCCTTGGTCGCTTGTACGAGTTGCCGTGTCCATCCAATACCGAGAGCACACCGGGCAGGGGTCAAGTCCTGGGGAAAAAAGTGTGGGAACTCCCACCCAAGATCCACTCGCCCACCAAAAAAAAAAAAAATGATACGCTCATATGCACGAACGCTTCAAAAGTGGTATTTTTCATCCAATTTTCGTATTGTGTGTATGAAGCTTAACTGTTAGTACATAAAAAAAACAATAAACATAAATACGGTAATTCTCGGAATAATCAGCATTCATTCAATTGTGCTTCCATGTAATGTGAACATCATGTTCTGATCTTTATTGGGGAATTTTATTTTGTTTATGTGGTGAGTTTACACTTTTCATTGAACAGAGTTTGGATAACACAGGGTTAAATGGAAAGGTCATCAATGAACTGCACATTATCTGGACAGAATGCTTGGGGGAGATAGTGATGTGTTCCTGCTTAGGAGATGTATGTTAGCTTGGGGGGGGGGGGGGGGGCTGCAAACTCTGCAGGGCTCCAACACACACTCGCTGCTATTCCAACCCTTCACATATTTCCACATAAACTTCCCTCCTGGCATTAAACTTTGCCAGGTATTGTGCTCAGCTTACCACCCCAAACTGATGTTCCTTCCTCAGCTCACCTCTCTCCCTGCATGTCCTGTGAGCAGAATAGCTGTGCTCCTCCTCTGGGTTCTCTCATCATATGGCACTGAAGATAGAGGAGGGGGAGATTCAGAGGGACACACAGAGCAAGTATGCAGGAGAGGGGAGGAGAAGATGAGGAGACAGAAAATCAGGAGGGCGGCGGGGAGGAGCGCATCACGAGAGGTCTGACTAAATACAATCTGTTAGCAGCAGGGACCTGATCTACCTGTCAGCTAGCTGTGATTGACAGGTAAATCGAAGCGGCACTTACTATTGCGAGCTGTGTCGGCAGCTGCTGGTGTAGCACCTGCCACACAGCTCGCATACTTCAAAGTCTTGCAGGACACGGCTGCTAACGGGAACTGAGTTCCTTTTGTGGAAAAAGTACAGGAACTCCGTTCCCATGCGTTCCCGCAGGACTTGAGCCCTGACACCGGGACACCTCCGAATCCTCCTTCAGTTACTGGGCCTCGAACTAGCCAGTTCCGAGGCTCGGGAATGGACTGATCCCCACCCCAGACCATGAGGGCCTCTGGGGCTGGTCAGGGTGACCATGCTCACGGGGACGGCAGACACTCCTGGGTCCGGGACCCCTCACAGGGCTAGCCCGGACCGGAACCAGGAATCAAAGCCGCAGCCGAACCCTGAACACGTGACTTTAGCACCTTAAAGCGAAGCTCCACCATAAAGTGGAACTTCCGCTCATCGGAACCCTTCCCCCTCCGGTGCCACAATTGGCACCTTTCAGGGGGAGGGGGGGTACAGATACCTGTATAATACAGGTATCTGCACCCACTTCCGGGCGTAGATAGCCACAGAATCTGCGGGTATTTATGCCACTTCCTGTCATCCCCCCGCTGTCTGCTAGGAAGCACACGGATCCCAGAGGCAGCAGGGAGTGTCCTTATTGCGCAGCGCGACTCACGCATGCGCAGTAGGGAACCGGGAAGTGAAGCCCCAAGGCTTCACTACCTGATTCCCAAACCGAAGATGGCGGCGGCAGCACCCGAGAGACGATCGACAGATCGGCTTTCGGGTGCCGACATCGCGGGCGCGCTGGACGGGTAAGTGTCTATATTTTAAAAGCCAGCAGTTGCAGTATTTGTAGCTGCTGACTTTTTAAAAGAAAAATTTTGCTGGACTCCCTCTTTAACCACTTGCCTACCAGGCACAAACACCCCCTTCCTGACCAGGCCATTTTTCAGCTTTCAGCGCTGTCGCATTTTGAATGACAATTGCGCGGTCATGCAACGCTGTACCCAAATAAAATTTTTATCATTTTTTCCCCACAAATAGAGCTTTATTTTGGTGGTATTTGATCACCTCTGCGGTTTTTATTTCTTGCGCTATAAACAAATTAAGAGGGACAAGTTTGAAAAAACGCAATATTTTTTACTTTTTATTATAATAAATATCCAATTTTTATTTTTTTTTAAACAAATTTTTTCCTTTTTGGTAAAAAAAAATCGCAATAAGCGTCTATTGATTGGTTTGCGCAAAAGTTATAGCGTCTACAAAATAGGGGATAGATTTATAGCATTTTTATTATTATTTTTTTTTTACTAGTAATGGCAGCGATCTGCGATTTTTATCGTAACTGCGACATTGCGGCGGACATATCGGACACTTTAACACATTTTTGGGACCATTCACATTTATACAGCGATCTGTGTTATAAAAATGCATTGATTACTGTATAAATGTGACTGGCAGGGAAGGGGTTAACACTAGGGGGCGCTGCAGGGGTTAATGTGTTCCCTATTTAAGTGATTCTAACTGTGGGGGGAGGGGATTGACTGGGGGAGGGGACCGATCGGTGTCCCTATGTACAAGGGACACACCATCGGTCTCCTCTCCTCTAACAGGACGTGGATCTGTGTGTTTACATACACAGATCCACGTCCTGCTCAGTTACCGGGCGATCACGCGTGCCTGGCGGACATCGCGGCCGCCGGGCACGCGCATCGGGTCCCTAGCTACGCGGCGGGCACGCGCGCCCCCTGGTGCCCAAAAAGCAAACGCCGTCATATGACGGCGGCCCGCCACAAGAGCTGCACCGTCCCGCCGTCATTTGACAGTGGGCGGTCAGCTACAGGTTAAATACTCCTTCCTAGACTACGCAGCGGGGCCAGACGCGCCCACTGATTGGCTCCGGGAAAGATTGGTACCTAACACGTCCAACCAGGCTTGGTTCTCAGCCTGTCACAGGTGCCTCACTGCACCTATCACCAGGCAGAACTCCAGTACAGCCCAGCCAGACTGATGCCAAAGTAAAAGACCTAAACAATTAACCCCCAGAACTCCGTTACAGTTCTGGAAACGAAATTTACACTGATAGCGCACACTTTAACAAAGTGTGGGCGCTACATCTCTATTTATTTTTTTTATTTTTTTTTGGTGGTACAAGTCCTAAAAGTCCTAAATATTTTTTTAATTGTTTAGTTATACTTTTTTTTTGGGAGGGTTGGGGGTGGTGTTGAGGCGCATAAATGTCAGCCTCGCCCCCTTTTACGTTTCATATCCTAAGCTGATGAGCTGTAAAATTGATTATTTGGGGTATTATAATTTGTTTGTTTTATTTATTATTTCTTTTTTTTATGGTTGAACTGGATGGACTTGTGTCTTTTTTCGGCCTAGCTAACTATGTAACTATGTAACTATGTAGTTATTTAGCGACCGCAATTTTTTTAATGTTTGGTATCTATTTACTTGCCTCACCTTTCATATTTTACAGAGAATTTGGACATTTTATACAGTTATATTTAGGGCTGTGAAAATTAAAGATTAATTCCTCGATTCATCTTTAATTCTTTTGATCGATCAAAATTATCTTGATCGGTACTCGCCTCTCCGCCGGCTTCCGGGACTTCAGGGAGTTCCGTCGGAGATCCGGTGACGTCATGGATATCGACGTCACTGGACTCCTCCCCCCTTCCCCAAGTGCCTCCGTCTGCTAACGAAGGGAAGGGGGGAGGAGTCCGGTGACGTTGAAGTTCTGATTAAAGGCAACACGTATGGGGGAGGAGCTATGCATGACGTCACCCGCTGCTGCCCTACGGAACTAACACGATTGTCGGCTTTACATGCTGTGTTTTTATCATCTTTATGTGAGTAGTTTGTGTTTGAACACAAAAATGAAATCTTATACTTAAGCGGTGAGGACTTAGATCTTTTCTTTCTACCCATGACCTGGCGTCCTTTCTGAGATCTAAGGAGACGTGAGAGAAGTTTATGGTCTGTGTTAACCCTTTTGATATCCGCTTGTATGACCACCTTTTTGCACAGGGATCCATGCCATGAGGTGAGAGCGATTAGTTAGATCGGAGGTGGAGGGATTTTCACCCTACTGTGGGGAAAAAAATTACTTACATCAGTGCTACAGTTTGAATTTAAAACGTATTTGTGTGAACTGTGAAGTTGAGTCATGGATTGTGGAAACTAACTAGTGTCGGGTGATTGTATATAGTGTATACCACATTTACCACTGACTAATGCAGAGTCGCAATGCAAGGAGATCAGCTAAAAGTACTTGGATCTGTATGTGCGTTATAATTAATTGAAATTAGTCGATTAATCGATTTAAAAAAAAACGATTAATCGAACACGAAAATTTTAATCAGTAACAGCCCTAGTTATATTTCATTGTGTGCATTAAGTTAATTTCAATATATTTTTTTACTGAAATTATATATTTGATAAACAGCTTTGTGACGTAAAAAAAAAAAAACGTGCGTGTTAAAAACGACCATGTTTTTATTATAGACATAGACTGCTTTTAGAACATATAAGGCTTTGGGGTTTTAAATGCATTTTCAGGTAAAAAAAAAATGTACAAAAATCCAAAACAGATGAGAATTTCCCTTAATTTAACTATACAATCTCATTTTTATTTTTGGAAGTTTTTACTGTTTAGCAAATTGTTTGTCAATTAAAAAAAAACATAATTCCCTGAGATTGCAGACCTGCCACCTGCTCCTCTAATAATAAGTCCCTTATGGATTTCTTTTTAATATAAAACTACAGAACGTTCACTTGTTATGTATAATGCCATCATGTAATTAGTCCAATTAGCAAGCAAGTACCCAGAAAAGCACCAGTTTAGAGATGCTTAGCAAAGGAACCATCAAAGAACAGGTAATACAGAGAACAGTTGCAAGAAACAAATTGCATAGATTGTACAGAGGATGTTGTGGGATTAAAGGGGAGGCCAAACATTGGATACAGCAATTGCAAACAATAGTTACATTAGTCAGATTGAAAAAAAGACAGATGGAAAAATAAAATTAAACCTAAAATTATAAATTATAGTATTCCAAAAATACCACCTAAAATTATTAATTATAGTAATTCAAAAAATGCAACCCAAATTTATTAATTATAGTATTCCAAAAACACAACCTAAAATTATTAAATATAGTAATTCCAAAAATGCAACCCAAATTTATTAATTACTGTATTTATCGGCGTATAACACACACCCCCAGTTTAGGAGGGCCTTTTAAGGAAAAAAAAGTTTTAGGAGGGAAGTTTAGGAAAAAAAAAAACGTACATTTAAGCGTCATTTGCAGCTTGCCCAGCGCCATTTGCAGCCTTGCCCAGCGCCATTTGCAGCCTTGCCCAGCGCCATTTGCAGCCTTGCCCAGTGTCATTTGCAGCTTGCCAGCGTCATTTGCAGCTTGCCCACGTTTAAATTTCCCGCCGCCGAGACAGACCGCGCGAGCGCCCCAGAGACAGACCGAGCAAGCGCCGCCGAAAAAGACCGAACGAGCGCCGCTGAAAAAGACCGAACGAGCGCCGCCGAAAAAGACCGAGCGCCGGCGGAAAAGACCGAGCCGACTGTTCGGCTCCGCTCGCAGTCCCGCCTCCCTGCTGTTTCGGAAGCGAGCGCAGGGAGGCGGGACTGGGAGCGGATCAGAGCAGTGGGCTCTGTCTTTTTCGTCGGCGCTCGTTCTTTTTTGGTGGTGCACGTTTTTTTTGGACGCCGCTCGCTATTTTTTGGCGCCGCTCGATTTTATTTTGTCACATTTTTTTGGGGGGATTGGCGTATAACACGCACCCACGACTTTCCCCCCCGATTTTAAGGGGGGAAAAAGTGCGTGTTATAGGCCGATAAATACGGTATAGTATTCTAAAAATGCAACCTAAAATTATTAATGTGTATCTTGAATATAACCCCCACCAGACTTATATGACAATCTCGGTCCTCTAATAAACAAATTGCACCCTTTACCTTTTGAAGTCTTAAGCGTTCCCTTCACTGGAACTAAGGGGCCAAGCTGAACCCCTGAAAAACAACCCCACACCATAATCCCCCCTCCACCAGATGATTTGGACCAGTTCACAAAGCAAGGTCCATAAAGACATGGATGAGCGAGTTTGGGATGGAGGAACTTGACTGGCCTACACAGAATTCTGACTTGTAGACTAATACTGAGTTGTAGACTAATACAAATAATACAAAATTTGAAATCATGACCCAGGGTAATGATCCCCTTCACAAGGACAAAGGACATACACTATATTGCCAAAAGTATTGGGATGCCTGCCTTTACACGCACATGAATTTTAATGGCATCCCAGTCCGTAGGGTTCAATATTGAGTTGGCCCACCGTTTACAGCTATAACAGCTTCAACTCTTCTGGGAAGGCCGTCCACAATGTTTAGGAGTGTGTCTATGGGAATGTTTGACCATTCTTCCAGAAGACTGTTATTGGACGAGAAGGCCTGGCTCGCAGTCTCCGCTCTAATTCATCACGAAGGTGTTCTATGGGGTTGAGATCAGAATTCTGTGTAGGCCAGTCAAGTTCCTCCATCCCAAACTCGCTCATCCATGTCTTTATGGACCTTGCTTTGTGCACTGGTCCAAATCATTTGGTGGAGGGGGGATTATGGTGTGGGGGTTGTTTTTCAGGGGTTGGGTTTGGTCCCTTAGTTCCAGTGAAGGGAACGCTTAAGGCGTCAGCATACCAAGACATTTTGCACAGTTTCATGCTCCCAACTTTGTGGGAACAGTTTGGGGACGGCTCCTTCCTGTTCCAACATGACTGCCCACCAGTGCACAAAGCAAGGTCCAGCAAAGTATTTTTTCTTTTAATTCATTCTTGATTTGCCCCTGTGTTTCTAGTCATTGTCTTGTATCAGAAGATAGTTTTCCACCCTGATATTCCTCAATATATATAAAGTCTTGATACATTTTTAAATTCATTGTTGCTTCTATGATAGTAAGCTGCACAGGCTTTAAAATAACAAAACCACTCCAAGCCATAATCCAACTTCCACCATGCTTCACAGTTTGGGTGAGGTTTCCAGGTTGGTGTATGGTGCTCTTGTTTTTCCTAACAAGATGCATAGTTCTCACCTACATGTAGCACCCTCCTAGGTCAGTGCTAGGATAGTTAGGTAAGTGTTATGCCGCGTACACACGGTTGGATTTCCTGATGCAAAATGTTCAATGGGAGCTTGTTGACAGAAATTCCGACCGTGTGTAGGCTCCATCGGACATTTTCCGTCAGAGTTTCCGACAAACAAAATTTGAGATCTGGAGCTCAAATTTTCCGACAACAAAATCCGTTCTCGTAAATTCCGATCGTGTGTACACAATTCCGACGCACAAAGTTCCACGCATGCTCGGAATCAAGCAGAAGAGCAGCACTGGCTATTGAACTTAATTTTTCTCGGCTCGTCGTACGTGTTGTACGTCACCGCGTTCTTGACGTTCGGAATTTCCGACCAACTTCGTGTGACCCTGTGTATGCAAGACAAGTTTGAGCCAACATCCTTCGGAAAAAAAAACATGGATTTTGTTGTTGGAATGTGCGATCGTGTGTACGCGGCATTGGTGTGTATTTTTGATTGCCACACTGTAGTCAGTGTGGCTGTTAATTTGGGTAAGGTAAAAGCATGTTTAATTAGGTCTGCTCTGTTTGCTCTGTTGTTGGATAGCTCCCTCTGAATCCTGGTAACTTGAGAAGTTTCTGGATGAAGGTATGGAGCTATGCAGATGGAAGCATAAATATTGATGCAGAGCTGGCCTATCCCAAAGAGGCAGGCTTTAATGGCATGCTGGGAGACTGCATATATTCTGGGAGAACACCAAGCTCTGAGTCTTTTCCCAGAGTGGATGAGTCCAGCCAGGGGGTCCTGAAGAGCTCTGTTGAGATAATTTCTGACTCAACAGGACTTTGTTCTTGTGGATCCAACTACTACTACTTAAACTGAAGTCTACTGTTTGTTACAAACCCCATTTCCTTATAGCTTGCTCCGAAAGGAATACCAAGTCCTCAAGTTGTATGTAGTTCTTATCTTTGGAGTATCTCAACACTTCCGTTAATGCCCCATACACACGGTCGGAAATTCCGACAGAAAAAGTCAGATTGGATTATGTTGTCAGAAAGGCCGATCATGTGTGGGCTCTATCGGACTTTTTCCGTCGGAAAAAGTTTGAGAGATGGATCTAAAATTTTTCGACAACAAAATCCGATCGGACTTTTTCCGATCGTGTGTAGAGAATTCCGAAGCACAAAGTGCCACGCATGCTCAGCAAAAAAATTGGAGATGAAAGCTATTGGCTACTGGCCTCTACGTAGTCCCATCGTTAGTTTTTTTTACGTCACCTCGTTCCGAACGATCGGATTTTCCGTCGACTTTGTGCGTTTCGGCCAAAATCAGACGGATTTTGTGGTTGGAATGTCCGACCGTGTGTACGGGGCATAACCCTATCCAAGTTCACTAAAAAATAAAAACAACAAAAACAACATCCCTAGACTGGTCCTGGAAGAAAGAGTGAATGAGCCTGTTGTGTGCCTGGCTGCTGGGCAGACGTTGGGGAAGACCTGGACAGTAATGTTTCAGCTCTTACTGGAGCGCTACATTTAGGGGCTTGGTCCAGGATATTCCCTGAAATACTGCAGCTGGAAAAGTGTATGAGACTGTCAGTGTTGCTGTGTGGATTCTGGGAGGTCAATCGGGATTGCGGGATGGCAATCAGTGTAGAAAAGTGTGTTGCCACGGTGGGGAATATCTGCTCCTACAGTTGCCCGTGCAGGAGCAATTCCAGGAGTGGGTATGGAAAAAGTTAACTCAAGGCCTGAAAGCAAGAGTTCCAGAGAGGTCTGCCTGAGGAGAGTGT